>QEPC01012145.1:6678049-6708735 GCA_003113815.1 Sphenodon punctatus
GGGGGGGGGGGGGGGGGGGGGAGTAGTTTAATCTCCGCCTTCACTTTCCTTCATTAGAATAATTAAAAGCGTACATTAAAAAAGAAAAAATGCATTGCTCTCATGGGTTGTAATCACAAACTAAAGTCTGGAGTAGCCCTGTTGGTTTTAACAGGACTATTATCGAGTAAGTGGTTTGAGGACTGTGGCCACAATGAAGTAAATTTATTCATCCCTTGGCAAAGCTTTCTGGAGAAGAGAGAGAGTCTGGCTAACTGACCTTTTTGTCCACGCTGCCTTCAATCAGCTGATCTTTGGGATGGACAGCCTCTTCTTGTTCTTTACAGCCTAGCTCAGAATCCTCCGAACTGCCAGCATCATCAGAATCCAATTCCGTCATCTTCTCTTTATCTTCAAGGAGTGCAGGGATCTAAAGCAGACACAAAAGGGTTTTAGCCCTGTCTAGGACTCAACAGTAGATAAAATACCATGGTGTTTTTTTGCATAAATACAGCTTCCTGGAAAGGAACACCTCAAATATTTACATTATTTACTTCCCTGCAAACAATATACTTCTGGGCAAAGGTGCAAAAATTCCACAAGTGAAAGAAACAAAAATGGACCCAAATTTAGAATTAAAGGCACTGGGGACGTGGGTAAACCCCTTTCCCAATACACTGTTAAAGCAGGATTCATTTTTGTAGGATATATGGGATTATTTTTTAAAAAAACAAAACATACATTTCTCAATGCCATCTTCAGGACTGGGCTTTAACAGCACTCTCAAAACACACCTAGCTATCTACACTAGATACAGAATTATGATTTAATTGCAATGGAGGACAACGTGTCAGCCTGGTCCACAACCAAGCTCCGACTTACCTTGTGGCAGGGCTCTCAGAACCCTTTTGGCAAGTCTGGCTTGCGCGGCAGTACGCTGCTGGACAACAAACCTCCTACTCCAGAGGCGTCCCACTGAAGCCCTACAGGTGCTTTGTGGACCGAGGTCTTATAGAACGAGGAGTAAATTGTTTTTAACAAACTATGTTTAAGTGCTGCAATTGTCAGTTTAGGACGATGCCTTAATCTGCATGCTTGCCTTATGTACAACAGTGCGGGCCACATAAAATGAAACAAACCTGTGATATCAACAGGCTATTTTGTACCTGAAAATCATTTCCTCCCTTCCTAAATTTAGAAGGCCAGGCTGTGCTATAAGAGACCTTCTGGTGGCTCTCAGAAAATATTTGCATTTTTGAGCAAATTCAGCACTGCTTCAGTAACATGAAGCATTTCCATGCACTGCAGTACACAGCATTTTAATAAAAGTAAATACAGTATCTTATGCACTGATAAGGCAGGCACTCCACACACCCAAACCTTAGTGCAGCATCCATTAAAGTCTGGGGGTACTGGGTTGTCCACAAAGTGGAAGTTGAAAAAAAGAGGGGAAGCTTATTGTGTATTTCTTAAATGACACTAACCACCTTGGGAATATACAAATATGAGAGGAATAAAAAGTAACTGTTCTGAAGTTTATAATAGCTTGATCACTGTGAGGAACATTTGGAAGTTCTATTAGCAATTTCCGTTGCATTTCCTTTAGGGTCAGTGTGGTGTAATGGCTAAGTGCACAGTACTTAGACCAGGAAGTAGGGGGGACCCTGGTTCAAGTCTCACCTTAGCTAGAAACTCACTGGGTGACCTTCGGCCAGTCACAATATTCTCTCAGCATAACCGTTGTTGTGAGGATTAAAAGTGGTGTTAATTTGTTATACGTGAAGCACTCCGAGTGCCGTGGCAGGGGGGTGCTAAATAAAAATAAAGGTTATCATCATCATTAGTTATTATTAATAATGTTTAGTGATTTCAGTGTTCAGTAACCATGTAAATCCTTATTTGGTTCACCCTCATAACAACCCTGTGAGGTGGGTCATTATTATTCCCATTTTATACATGAGGAACTGAGGCCAAGAGACAGTGACTTGCCCAAGGCCACCCAGCGAGTTCATGGCCAAGAGGGGATTTGAACCTTGGTCTTCCAGGTCCAAGTCCAACAGCTTACCACCCGCTAGGACATACTGGTTCTACTTCTATACAAGATTCCCTTTATTCACAGACTATGAGCATAAACACATATAGCAAGAATAATAAACCAACCCAACAATATGTCTAAAGACAACAACAAGAGCTCTCCCCAGACCTCAATTAAAACAAAATCCACATTCTGGATTTGCTAGATTATTCCCACCAATAGATATTCCAAGCTCTCCCACTTCAGACTTCAGGGAGGTTGAAATCTGTACATCCTAGCTCAAGTTTCTCTGTACTATATCGAAAATGAACAAAGCTATTTTCCACAAAAAGACTTTCCTAAAATAAAAATCTCCTTTGGACAGGTTAAGCTTAAAAGACTTCAAAGTAATTATTTACTTGCCAACTGCTCAACACTCTCTCAGGAAAATTAAGTTAAACTAATTTGTAATTCAAGCTTTAAATGTAGCAGCAGGTATTGCCAACTCCCACTAGAAGACTACTACTATTATCATTATTAAGCATTTATATAATGCCAGCATTGTACCTGGCACTTTACAATTGTAAGAAGGAGAAATCGTCCCTGCCTCAGTGGGCTTGCAATCTAAGAGACACAAGGAGTGAGGTGGGGTGGGGGGGAAAAACAGAGGAAGAGACAAGGATACATGCATGAATGCATGAGGTCTCCGGTGCACGTGCTTGGCTTAGTTACAAAAGGTGTAGTTACTCATTTAATGTTACACAAGATACAATGATTCAGGATAAGTTGGCGAGGGGAAAAGAGGAGCCAGCTAGAGAAAGGTTGACGGAAGAGGTGGGTTTTGAGGAGGGATTTGAAGATTTGGAGTGAGGAAGCGGAGTGAAAGTGTTCAGGGAGCGAATTCCAGGCATGGGGGGCCGCTAGGGAAAAGGGAGGGATGCGTTTTGAGGACACGGGAGCCGCGAGCAGATGAAAGTGGTGGCAGAGGAGGAGCGGAGCTCTCGGACAGGAGCGTAGCAGGAAATGAGTACTGAGAGATAGGGGGGAGCAAGGCCATGAAGACCCTTGTAGGTAAAAAACAAGAGTTTGTGCAGAATGCAGGAAGAGGGAGCCAGTGGAGAGAAGAGAGGAGGGGCTGTACGTGGTCAAAATGGCGGGCAAGGTGGATGACATTGGCTGCAGAGGTATGAACAGAAATGAGAGGAGAAAGGTGAGAGCGAGGAAGGCCAGTGAGAAGGAGATTGCAACAGTTGAAGCGAGAGATGACCAGGGCATGGACAAGGGTTTTAGCAGAGGAAACAGTGAGGAAGGCGGATCTTAGCCATGTTGCGCAGAGAGAAGCAATGGGATTTGGCAACAAATCAATCTGAGGTTTAAAGGAGAGGAAGGAGTCAAAGATGAACCCTAGGCTACGTGACTGAGGGCTGGATGTTGACCCCATCAACAAAGACAGAGAAGGAAGAGCGAGGGGAAGGATTTGGGGGGGGGGGGGGGAGAGGAGTTCGATTTTAGCCATGTTAAGTTTGAGCTGACGATGAGACATCCAGGCAGAAATGTCAGAGGCAGTTAGCGAGGCGAGACTGGATAAAAGGAAAGAGAGGAGGGGTGGAGAGAGTTGGATATTATCAGCATACAGATGTTACTGGAAGCCATGAAGTTCGATGAGTTTGCCTAGGGACAGAGTGTATACAGAGAAGAGAAGAGGGCCAAGGACAGAGCCTTGGGAAACACCAACCAAAAGGGAACAAGACGTAGAGGAGGCACCAGCAAGAGACACACTGAAGGATCGGTCTGAGAGGTAGGAAGAGAACCAGTTGAGGACTGAGCCACAGAAACCAAGGGAGTGGAGGGAGTCAAGTGTAAGAGAGAGTGGTCAACAGTGTCAAAAGCAGCAGAGATCGAAGAGGAAAAGGATGGAGGCAATTGGATTTTGCTAGGAGAAGAGAGTTATTTTAGCAAGCGCAGTCTCTGTAAAGTGGAGAGGCGGAAGCCAGATTGGAGAGAGTCAAGGGAAGAGTTGGCGGAGAGGAAGTCAAGGCAACGGGTGTACACAGCCGTCCACAGCCTTGGACAATAAAGTACTAAATGATGTTATTGTTCAAGGGTCTCAAGGATGTTACAAAAAAAACATTAAGAAAGAAAGCAGATTAGAAGGCATATCATGTCAACAAGTCCTGGATTTTCAAAAGCTGGACATTTGCAAACAAGACAGAATTTAAGAAGAAAACATTTTTGCTGATGTGACAAACCCTCACTGAGGTTTAGGATATTCACTTCCTTGGTTTAAGAGAAGCCATACGGAGTTTTACGTTTACAGTTCAAGCAACTGTATGAGTTAGAAGCCATTCTTGTTCTACTTTTCAAGAGGGTTTATGCTTTGGCAGAGGTAGTCAGGGCAGCTTGCACAATACCAGCTGCACAAAACGCTGCCCCAATGAGGGTGATTTACAATCGCTTGCCCTCTGGCATTACCAGATGTAACAATAAACACATGTTGAATTCAGTGACATCCACCTGGGGGCGTAGCTGTATGAAGAGACTTTATGCCATTGGTTGTTTGTGGCTACCTGATCATTTCCTCTGACCAGCTGTTTCCCAGAGAATAGCCCTTGGGTTGGTGCAACACACCTGGTTGCGGAAGAGAGAAGCACACTTCAAGCTGGCAAAGGATTGGCAGCCCAAAAATAGAATTTGTTGGGACGGTGTAGGTCAAGCTTCATTCAAAAGAGAAGCCAAATGTGAAAGCATCCCCCCACCCCTTTCCTGCAATAGCATCCTACTCCCTCACATTCAGTCCCTTACCCCACCTATATGTTGCTCTCTCTTCAACCCTGCCACTCCCTCATCAATTGTCAGGAGATGTGCAGGAACCAGACTGACCCCAATGAAAATCTGTCTCCGGTCCCTGCCCCAGTAGCTGGGCAACACACATCTCTAGCTGCAACAGCGGCTACGTGCTAGATGCAACAGTGTGCTGCTGACTACCATGATTTTTCAGATTCGAAATGGTGTTAAGCTTATGTATTTGCAAAGATAGAACCACCAAATGTATATTCACAGCCTAAAACAAGCAGCTAGCATTACACCGGTCAGTGTCCTGTATCTCACTATCATTCCCTACAGAAGGAAACTGCATTCAGTATAGAGTTTTACCTTCTGAACACCAGACAAATCCTTCTTCAACCCGGTCACAGTCTGGTAGAGAATCTAGACAGGAATAAAGTGAAGACTTGGATAAATACCAATTTTAAATCTGCCAGACAAGGAAAACATCGCTCATCACATCAGGCACGATCTTTGCCACCTCTTGCACACATACAGAGAGAGAGAGAGAAATCTACAAGGGTGTTTCTACACACTATCCACACCAGGAGCAAGAGTGTGGCTAGCAACCTGTGTGAGCTTCTGAAGTGGGAGCTTGCATGTGCTGCAAAACACACGTGTACAGTCATGGCTTTACTGACAGCAGCTTCTGGATATTCCACCCAATCAGCTGCAGAGAGCTCCTAGTCTGCCCACAGCACTCCAGCCAGAGAGCGGAGACGTCTCTGGTAGTTTGGGACAGCACCTGCCAGCCGAGATTCAGCCTGGGGCAGGGGCTGCTCTGCTCCATGCCAAGCAGTTATTCAGTTGGGAACAGACCCTCCTCTCCCTCTCCAATCCACAGCTTGAGGTTTACATGTTACACTGGCTAAGCATGCACCCAAATCCGAGTCTGCTGTTTCCCTTTTCTGCTGAAGCAGTGACCTGGGCTTGTCTAGTAGCCAGAATACACATGGCTGCCCCCGCAAAAAATGGGAGGTTTTTCCTGTATACAGCATTGCTACAACTGAAGCGACTTCTTTGCCAAGCCAACAACCATCATACATCCACTCAAAAACAGGGTGTGACAATATAGCTGTATGGATCAGATCCAGGCTGCCTTTTGGTTTTATTCAATCCTGAAGTGGCTTGATGCTACAAGGTTGTTGTTTCTAGAATCCATAACCAATTTGTTGCCTGGGGTTATTTCCCCCACATCTACTCAGGCTGTCACTGTTTACGTAGGCCAGGAAACCCACTTACGTTATCCTGCTGTACATTTAAGGCCATATCCTCTTCCTTCAGCTTCATCATGACGTCCACATCCCTCTCATAGTTTTTAACTTCATTCAGGGTTCTAGGGATGTAAGCTCTCTTAAACACCTACCAAAGGGAAATGAAAACAAAAAATACATTAAATATACTTACGCATGGTTCTGATCATGCTCCATAACATTAGCGAGGCTGCCATTTTTTCCTTGATTGGCAGAAGGCTGCAGTGTGGAATTTATTAACCCATGAAAAAGAGGTTTCTCAGACTGCATGTTGGGACATCCTACTGTGTCAGTAACACAACGCCAGCGTGTATCACAGCACACAGTCCCAGGTTGAGATTTACAATGTGGGCAGGAGGGGGTACTCCTGGTGCTTGACGATCAGCTGTTTATCAGGGAGAAGGAATGCCCATAAGGGACATCAGGGGGAGACAACAGGGTTGTGTCTGGGTGGGAGAAGAGTTCGTTAGCAGAACATACAGAGAATGGAAGTGGGATGGGGGCAAAGAGACAGGTTTGGGAAGGGTGTCTAGCAATCAGCTATTGGGGTGTCATGCCATAGTTTGGGTGCCAAAAAAAGGTGGTCCAGGCTCGGAACATTTGGGAGCCACTGCCTTCAAGCTTTAAAAAATGGCTACTGCTGCAGCACAAGGGAAGGCAGGATATTTGTTATAATGAGAAGAACCAAATCAGAATCCAGGAGTGAACACATGTTGGTTTTTAGCCAACAGGAACAGGGAGTAAAATCTACTCAGTTTTGAGTTCTCATTTTAAAAATCGATTATCTAAAATCTCTCCCCCTGGCCCCCTCAGTGCCTTCCTTCCTGTCTGGCCCCTTGTGAGGCTTGGATTTCCCAAGTGAGCACAGCTAAGCCTGTTCAGCTCAGGAAACAGTTCAAAGACTGGAGGCTGTGTATCACAGGCCTCTGATAAGCCTGCAAAAAAAGTCACCTCAGAGAGGTTTGGCTCACAACCTGCAAACCACTTACTCTGGAGTAGCCCCAATGAAGCAGGTTGTTGCCTTAGTCACACACAAAAATAATCTGAAAATCTCTTCAGCTGCTCAAAGCTACCTCAGGCAATAAACACAGCCTACTGGTTATCACGGTATTAAAAAACAATTTAAACCTATCAGGGAAAGCCTCTACTTTACCTCTTCATCTACATTATCTTGATTGGTCCTTTCTTCTTCTGTTCTTTGGGTTGCTATTTCCATTGCCTATAGAAAAAAACACACAAAATCACCACTCTGTATAATCAGACCCTTGAGAAAACTAATTCAGCTACTTGAATATAATAAAGTGCACTATTTGCCTCCACCTCAAGTCCTAACTGATCCAACATTCTCCCTCTGTGCCTTTACTGACACCTACTGGTGGCAAACATTACTGTAGAGCTGAGCCTCTAGTTACTTATCTAACGAACTTCCTTTGCCACCAGACAGGCTCATGCCATCCTCTAATGAACACAGGAGAAACCTTTTTCACCCTCCAATCAGACGGCCACATTAAAGTCCTCTCCCCCCATCATGGTGCTCGAGGAGCGGATGTGTGTGAGGGGTGGGATTATTGTAACAGCATCCTTGCAACCCTCACTCTTGTGTATTGGGCCCTTAGGGGCAGAGAGGAGAGTCACACCTGCTTTCTAATACAGCAGTTGTAAGAGCCTGTAACAGTCCAGCTGCTAGGCCTGGGGCCTACCCATTCACATGATTCCTAGAATCAGCAAATTCCTTTCACCTGCTGAATCACTCAACATTTGACTGGTGGCAGTAGGCACCCTAGGGTTTAACTCCACTCTAACCCATTTACCTGCTTCATGGACTACACTTCTGCTCCCCAGGCCAGCCAGCCTGAGAGGGATCACAGGAATAAAGTTCTGCTGCTTCTATTTGCAGATACACCAACAATAAAGCCCTCTGATGAGATTCTTAAAAGTTGCTACATCACTATATAATAAAAACAAGTGTCATTTTTGATGCACAAGTAGAGTTGTAGGTGGCCTAGTCCCAGGACTAGCTTTCCTCCTTACATCCTCTTTCAACAGCAGAATCTCAAAATCTCACCTTTGCGAGATAAGCATCCAGGTTGTCACTTGTAACAGAAGGATCTGTAATGAATTCAAACAGCTCTCTCACAGTCATCACCGCAACATTGTACTTCCAGAAAAAATCTGCCAGGAAACAGGAGGGGGAAGCAAGGTTATTCCGATTCAAGATCACTGCGAATATGCATGCATAAGCCATGCTAACTTCAAAAGTAGTACATACTATTTGAGAGGGTGCAGCACCTTAACAAACTAGGCATAAAGTTTCAGAATCAACTACCTGGGAGCCTGCTCTATCCAGGCACAGACACTTTAACAATCTAGAGACCACTGTTTCTGTTGACTAGAAATCTCTTTACGGTAATGCTAAACACCAAACAAATCCAAGCTACATTTTGTACAAGTCACAGCCTGCAGACTCCTCCTTGTTGAAATAAGAGAGACTGTGGGGTCTTCACTTCCCATAAGCTAAAACACCATTCCTTATATAATTCATGTGGTCAACATGGGGTAACAAAACACATGCAGACCTGAGCTGGCCTGCTGTGGCCCGGGACTCACCCACACGTGTGGTCCTGGGGAACCAGATGTTGACCCAGGACAGCCCCAGGGTGGGTAGGCAGTTGGCCCAGGCTACATCCTCAGGAAAATCTCCGAAACACAGTCCAGGCCAAGGATCACCCACAGGCCAGCCCGTTTGCTTGGTCCTGCCATCCCTGCCTCAGGGAAGGGGTCACACTATGGTCAGCCACCCATCATGGCTGCCCATCATGGTGGGGGCGGGGTGCTGAGTGTGGGGCCAGCCACCTGCATGTTTATTGAGCTTCCGGCCTGCCCCATGTGCTGGGCGTGCGGATGGCGGGACAGCTCTCTGGCCATGGGCATGAGCATTTGGTGCCACTCCCTGACCTGGGGATGGCTGACTGCTGTTTCCTGCCCCAGGCTGGAGAGCCACCATGCTGCCTGCCTGCCGCCCGTCTGTTTTTACCCACCGCCTTCGTGCACTGAATACTAACCAATTCCTGTACTTGGTGTGCCATTTGGCCTCCTAATGGATATGTGCCAAGACAGTAACCATTTCAATTCCTCTTGCTTTATGTACCATATCCTGGTTTGGACACCACAAAGAATGGCAGCCAGGCTTCTATAAAATGAGCTGTTGGAAGAAAAGCAGAACTCACCATTGATGTTGGCACAGTCCTTCCGCAGAAACTCCAGAGCATGTGGGTGATCGTGTTCCACTGACTGAGATACATCAATAATGTACACCTCCCCATTATGATACCTGGAAAAGCAGGAAGGGAAAAGCCATAAAAACCATAGAACACATCCCACCTTTTGAAAACATGCTTGACATTTTGGGATTCTAGGCACCTGAAACCAACATTTTGCTTCAGTATGGATGTCCTAAATCTCCTTAAGAAGATGCCTTCAAAAACCAGCTGGACAAGCATCTGTCCATGATGTGTTGAGCAGTTGGGTTGGACTCAATAGCCCTTGAGACCTCTTCTAACCCTAAGTTTCTCTATATAAATATAGGGCTAGGATTTTATCATAGTAATTTTGAGTGAATTTCACAGAAGTGGTTGGCGCGGGGGGGAATTAAAAATCCTGGGAAGATCACAAAATAATATTTTTTTATTACATCAAGATATGCACCTTTTTAACACAATGACTGGTGCAAACATATGTACAATTAAAATCAATACCTTTAAGACTTCTGCTCTGGATTGCTGATAAGCTTAACTGTTAATCTAAGAGTACAAAAGGAGGGCATTGTGCACAAAATTAGAATTTTCTGTGAGCCTGTTGTACACAATGAGGTTATCCTTCTTGATTCCATGTCTGTCATCTCAGGAGACATCATTGTAAGACAAGCTTGATTTCTTGTAGGCCACATTATTAACACATGGCAACCAGTTTTTTCATTTACAGAAAATTCATGGAGCTCACATGAATTCATGGAAATGCATGGTTTCCATGAGAGAACCCTAAGAGAGATGAATGGCTAAACAGATATCAATAAGCATGATATCAAGGTGTTGATTTCTTAGAGATTAAGAAAGCAGTTTTAGAAAGATAAATCAACCATATATGTTTATTACACTTGCAAGTGTTTGCCAAGCTACGCTATCTCTAGCTCTGGGGTGAGATCTGAAGAGCTGATCAGCTAAATTCAAAAGCAGAGAGCAGTTCCTTGCCGCCAGGGCAGACCCCAAAACTCACTGAATTAGGCAGAGAAGTAAATGTTAAAACAGAGACGAAGGTTTAAAGACGTACAGCATGTTAAATTCGCTGAGATCTGCATGAACCAGCCTGGCATCCTGGTACATTCTTCGCATGTATTGTATGATCTGTAGGTACAGCTCCCGGGCTTTGGAGTCTGATAACTGAGCATTTTTCAAGAGAGGAGCAGGCCTTGAATTTAAACACAAAGAAAACCAAACAAACAGAATAAAACCTTTCCATTCTCTACCAGGATTATCACCCATGCCATCCCTCCTCTCATGTTAATTCATTAAACAGAAAATTTTCCATGATTTACTCATGCATTAGGTAGACTGGGACAGACCTTAGCCAGTATGTGTCAGTACTGCTCTACCAGGACAATGATTCTACCCACACCAGGCCGCATTTAGGTAGGGACAACATAGACCAGGGGTGGGGAACCTTTTCTGTCCCGGGGGCTACAATGAATATTAATATGAGCTCCAAGGGCCACATAGAAGTTGGGAGCGGGGGGTGCTTAATGGGTATAATTCAAGAAAAGGAGGGCTCAGATCATGGATCTGTCCCCTACCCTTGTGTGCATGCCCTCCTCTCTGCTCCATTATCCTGAGCTCAGTTTTTCAGTGCTTGGGGGTAGAGACTGGATCCGTGGGCCAGATCCAGGCACTGGAAAGGGGCCTCTTAGAACTTGCCGAGGGCCACATTTGGTCCCCAGGCCTGAGGTTCCCCACCCCTGACAGACATTTCCCTAGAAATGGCATATTGGTGGGACTCTGAAGAGGCAGTAAATGTCCTTAGTTCTGCTCCACCTAGCTTTGACTGGTTGAGTATGGGGGTGGAATCCAAAGAGGCAGTAGCTCCGCCTACTTCCAGCAACTAGAATTCTGATTAGCGGTTTAGCTGCCATTTTTTTCTCCTGCTCCCTGTGTGGCAAGTTTGAAATGGCAGCCAGAAGCAAGCTGTCCAGGAGCAAGCAGAGATGGTGGGGAGGGGAGGGAAGCAGCTAGAGGCCTGCAGGTCTGAGGATGGCTAAATAAAATTTTGTCTCCACTTCTAAGAAGCCTTCAGTTGACTCTTACCTGCATTACTGAGGCTGCATTCTTATCTGCAGTGGGGGCAGAGAGAGCGGTGAGGGAAGACGCAGCAGTGGGGAGGACCTGGCTGACAGGAAAAGAGCCGGTGCGAACGGGGATCTGCTGCGGCTTCTCTCACACGTCAGGGCAGGATTTTGCACCCTGACACGCACGAGAGAAGTTGCGGCAGATCCCCATTCACACCAGCTCTTTTCCCGTCAGCTGGCTCTTCCCCGCTGCCACGTCTTCCCTTGCCACTCTCTTTGCCGCCACCACAGATGGGAATGCAGCCTAATACATACATAATCTGGGCTTTCTGGTTTACTTTCTCTTTCCATAACATATAGAATGATCTACACACATTCAGTTACACCATTAAAACTTTGATTTCTAGCTAGTAGGTTTCACCTTTTTGTTCCTTTTATGGAGGATACACTCTCTGTCATAAGAGATGGCTAGTATCTGGATACTTTATGTACTGTTTAACAGAATGAGTATGCTCAATCATAAAATCAGTGTATTAACAGCCTACAGCATACGCTAGACTGAGGTAAGGAACCGTTTCCTTCCCATGGGCCACTTTGAAAATGAGTACAAACTCTAAGGCCCAGATATAAATTGGGGGTGGTGATGCTAGGGTTGTGCTCAGGATGGGGAAGAAAGGGGAGGATCCAAACCACAGGCTTGTCCTGTCCTAGAGTGCATAACCTCATCTCTACTCCCTTCCCTGGACTTACTCTTTCACTGCTAGGGGATCCAGGAATTGGAAAGGGACCAAACAAACAGTCATGGGCCAGATTTGGTCCTTGTGCTGCAATTCCCTGCCCAACAACTAGAGACATACAAACTTTTTTTTTTTTAAAAATTTAAATGAGAAAGAAGGTCTACCTTTCTTCATGAGAACAAATACACCCCACCCCCACAAAGATACTTACATGTCATTTTTGCCAATAAAACCCATGACAAGTACATGACTTCTTAGCATAATTGGCTCTGGGCAAGGTATCTGTGCAGTACTTAACCTGTAATTGAAAAAAGAATACCTAAACATCTAACTTTCTACTAAAAAAACAACTGTAAACTGTTACTGTTCTCCATCACAAGTTAAACTAATGTCTGACATGAGCAAAGGCTGCCTGTCTTTCTCCTCACCCCCCCATAAGAACGGAAATGCAGAGGCTAAGGTAGGAGGATCCTGTGCAACCAGCGAGATGGACCAGGCACAAAGCTACCCAAAAGGGGTCTGAAAAGTTCTGCTTTCACAGTTTCAGACCAAAAAGTACCATTGGGGAACACCTAGTCACAATACCATCTGCAGAATTTCTCCCAACGGATTCTTGCATTAATCCCATAACTTTCCAAAGCCAATTGAAAACAATCTCCATGTCCCATTCCACCTCAGCAAATCCAATTTCAGGCGGGGTTTTCAAAACAAGCGTCATTTCAAAGCTCATCAACTACTGATGGGTCTGATTTTTCCTTCATCCAAGCTTTTCCAAGTCCAGTACACTCAGCTCTTTAACTAAGCCTCGGCCCCAGTGAAGAGGACACACAGGATCATTCACCTGTCACTGGCCTGGGGCACACCAGCGGGTTGGATGCAAGGAAGGATCTTGCATCCAATACCGGATGCGGAGGGGCTAGAATAGCTGGGGTTGAGCCTGAACAGCATAGCAAAACCCTCGATGTTTGCAAACAGGACAATCAAGACTTCATTATCTACAAGTAGCTGGAAATTCCAGTTGTGAAAATTGGTTAGTGCTAGGAAGAGCCAGGCTATCATATTGTTTAAGGTGCTGCACTTGGACCTGGGAGACCAGGTCATGAACTCACAGAGTGGCCTTGTGCAAGTTGCAAACTTTCTATGGCCCTTTTTACATGGGGCTCTCTCACTCATGAACACACAGAAATCGGAGTGTTCATGAGTGGGAGAGGCCCGTGTGAAGGATACAGCGTGGGCGGTGAGTGGGAGTGTGTGCGCACCCCCGCCTAACACGCATCCCCACACACAGAGCAACCAGGAAAAACAGCAGTTGCTCTTGCGTGGGGATGAAGGGGGGGTCCATGGGGATGCGCGTGCACCCATATGCACACCCTGCCCACGCACCGTGCACGCACCGGCGTGGCCACGGACCCCACCTTCACTCTGCAGGGGCCCCTGTAAAAAAGGCCAATGTCTCTTCCCCATCTGTAAAATGGGGATGATAATGTCCTGCCTCACAGGGCTGTTGTAAGGGTAAACTGGCTAAGGACTGTAAAATTCCACCCAGAACTCTTTGGATAGGGTGCGTTATAAACCTAAGCAAGTAATAAGAAGTGGGGTTCAGAATAGAGAGGAGACTGAGGAGGCTTTAGTGTCTCACAAGAGAGCTGGTGTGCACCTTAACCCCTTTGTACGCCTGCATACAGACTGGGGGAAGATCGGAGCCTGTAGCCGGAAGAGCTTTACCACTGGCTGAAACTCTGGCATGCTCCAGTAGAGGAAACCCAAACAGTTTATTAGGTGGAGCTGAAGGGGTCACTATCATTAGTCTCATTTTGCAAATGGAAAAGCTGAGGTACACAGGGAAGCGAGCTGCCAAGAGCCACACAATGGCTCATTTGCACAAGCCAGAATTAGAATCCTGCGTCCTGACTCCTGTTCCTCGCTATTCCTGTTTGGAAACAAACAAAATTAGAAATAACTGAAGATTTCAGAAGGGGGCTGGGTGGGCAGCTTGGGAGCAAGTAATGCCCCCTCTTTCTGCCATGCTTATCACAACTCAAAATTACAGTCTGTCCTGTCAGAAACGGAGCATGGAAATTACATCCCATGTCAAAGCTGAAGAAAACCAAGTCACCTTATTAAATTCCTCATTTCTTTTTCTGCCCATGTCTTCACCATTTTTCTTGGGTTTCCTTTACAATATCCATGACGAAACCTTAAAAGACACAACACAGATGCAGTCAACATTTCCACGTTATTCTATTTTTGCCCTATTTGTGAGACATTGCAATAAGACTGGTGAACGCACCTTCCAGCGATAGTAGGGCCAGTCTTAGAATTTGCAGGACCCAGACCGAAAATAAAATACGGGGCCTCCACGGCTCTGCCATCCAGTGCCCCAACCATTCAGCCTCTTCCTGCAATGCCCTGCACCCCCACCTTAGTGAGGCAAGGGGAGCAGGACAGGGCCCCAAGATGCACCCTGGAGGCCGAGTCGCAGGCAGTGAGAGGGCCCAGCAGAATAGCCCATCCTGGGGCCACAGGAGCCCTGGACTTGAGGCTACTGGGATCGGTCTCCCTGCGGGACCCTGGCCCCTACTGGCCTTCCTTAAGGCCAGTCCTTAATGTTAGTGAGGTTTACTACCGGGCGTAATGGAACTCAAACTCACCTGAATTCCCCACTCACGTACTTATCCCGATCTTTAAACATCAGGATAGACGTTTTATAAATCTTTATTGCTCTGTTTTCTCCATTTGCCGTGCTGGCATGATAGACATTTACCTATTGAATTGGAAGAGAAAGAAACAACGAAGAATTTATCTTTAGAAAAATGTAACTATTAAGACAAACTACTTCATTTCTGAAGATACAAGTCAAATTTTGGGGCTCCAGTTCCGTAGCTTGACATGCAAAGGACCATTAACATCAACTTGGTTCCACAGAGCCAAAAAGGTGGAGGTATATATTTGTAGACGGCCTAGCATGGCAGCGATGGAACACTCTAGACCAATGGTGGGGAATCCTTTCCAATGGGCCACTTTGAAAACTAGTGCAAACTTCACAAGCCAGATAGGAGTTGGGGGGCAGGAGAGCTTAGAGTGTGCATTCAGGAGGGGAGGATCCAGATCACTGATCTGTACCATGGAGCTATCCCTTATCCTTGAGTGTCTGCCTTCACTTCTGCTCCCTTCCCTTGAGCTCACTCTATCAGTGCTTGAGGACAGGATCTAGGAACTGGAAAGGGGCCAAATAAAAACCAGTTGCAGCCTAGACTTGGCCTACAGACTGGAGGTTCTCCACCTCTGATCTAGATCCTACTACAAAGGAAATCTATTATAAGCTTGTAAAAGTAATTAACTTTAAGTGATGCTTTATGAAACTCTGCAAAGCCATCCAGCAATTAAGTTTTTGTTGTGGAGGGGTGCGTGAGAGAGAAAACAACGAGGTCTAAGAATAGCTAAGTGAAATATTTATGCTTTTTCAGAAACACACATAGGCAATATGATCCCCATGCAGTTTAGCACTACTGCAAGCTTTCAGCACTACCGCAAGTCCCAGCGAAGAGAACAGGGGTCACATCAGCACAAAAACTGGTGCCGGTGTCAAGCAGCTGCAGGATCACACCGCTAACATTATTCGACTGAAAACTATAGTATTCACAAATTATTTGCACCAAACTCCAACAGGCACTCAAGCCCTTTTTGACATTTCATCTGGAATACTGGGATCTCTCACTCGGTCACCAAAGAAAAACAACACAGTGTGCCATTTACAATGAAACTCACTTCTTTGCCTGTGCTGATGCAGCCATTTATCTCTGATATGACACCTCTAGTTAGCATCTTGAAGAGAATCATCCGGGTTCTGGGATCCAATACCTCAAAGTTTAAAAAGAAAAAAAAAAAGGGGGGGGGGGGGCAAAGAGAGAAATCTCAACAAAATTACTTAAGCTGGAGTGACTAAAAATGTTACTGGAACTACACGCTTGAACCTTGCTCCCCCCTACCTCTCTGCCCTGATCTCCCTCCGAACCCCTGCTTGAACACTCCGCTCCTCTTCCATGCCCTCCCTCACCCTCCCATGCCTCCCCTGCTTCCAAAACCGCCTCCGTCCCTTCTCCCTCACTGCCCCGCAAGCCTGGAACTCCCTCCCTGCCCACGTCTGCCTTGCCCCCACCCACCACACCTTCAAGTTCCTCCTCAAAAACCACCTCTTCCACTCCGCCTTTCCTAACTCCTGCTAATCATCCCCACCCAGGATTATCCCCCACCTGTTATCTGCAAACTCCCAATTAACTGTAACCAAGCCAAGAACGTGTACCTGAGCTCTCGCATCCTCATGAATGTTGCATCCCTTGTCTCTTCCTCTGTTCCCCCTTCCCTGTCTTCCCACCCCGTCTTTAAATTGTAAGCCCTCGGGCAGGGACCGTGTCTAATTCTCTGTAAAGCGCTAGGTACGTCACTAGCGCTATATAAATGCTTATAATAAAATAATAATAATAATAATAAATTCATAGATGCACAGGTGGGACAAAAATCAGCACAACTCAACCTTTTACAGCAGTTAGTGAACACGAGCTACTTTTTAGCTGGCCAAGGGGACCGGCCCCTTGGAGACTGCCTCTGATGAGGAAAGCAGGACCGGTACTGCGGGGAGCATCCCCACCGGGGGAAAAGGGTTAGGAAAGCACCTCTGGTATATCAGGGAAGGCTCTGTCTGAGGGGAGCATCCTGGGAGTCACAAGGTGAGCTAGAAGCCACTGGGACAGGTCTCAACCTGGAGCTGGGAGCTGTCAGGAGAGGTCCCAGCAGGGGGTTCAGAAGACCACCGTGGGTTAACACCTGGAAGGGTATATCAGGTCCACTGTACATCCAGCCACCTTTGTTTTAAAGAGAAAGCACCATCTCTCTCTCATCTACCAGGGTTCTTTGAATGTGTCCACAGAAAAATGGAAAAAGGGAGAATTCACTGATATAATTTATTAAGAATTTCAAAAGGTCTTGTAGGGTCGACTACAAGAAGCTACTGAGAAACAAACAAAAAAAAAATCCTAAGTAATCACATGTTAACCACTAGGGCAGAAAACAAAGAGAAGGGATAACAGTCAATTTTCATCCCAGTGAAAGGTTAACATTGAGGTGTTTGAGGGCTCCACACAAGCCCTTTGTGTTATACGTTTATTTATGAACTAGAGAAACTGGTGTTCAGTGAGGCAGCAAAACATGTTAATAATGTGAATAATCAAGTGTAGACAAAACACTGGGCAATTTCAGAGGGATAGGAGGAAGCTAAGTGAATGGGTATAAAAGATCATAAAGTTGACTTGTTCAGAAAGACAAGAGAGGTAGAAAGATGCATATGGGTTTCAAATGAAAATTGACATTTTAACAAACACCACAATATGTGTTAGTCTTACCTGTTCTACTGTTGCTCTGTCAGATTTATCTTTGACTCGATACCTAGAGAAAATTAAAATTAGACACGAGTTGCATGCCCCTCTATGTGTCAGCAAAAAATTGCTGTGTCTTCCACGGTTAAAACAACAAAACCCAGTATTTCTCACTATTGCAGGAGTCTCCTTGCCCCTTCCCAACAATACCTCCCTTCAGAATAAGTGGGTGTTATTTCCCTGCACTCCGAGGTTTAGACTGAGCTTGATGATTGCATCAGCACCCATCCCCTCCTCTAGAGCAGTGGTTCTCAAACTTTTTCGAGTCATGTTCCCCTTCCACTAGTCTACTTTAGTTGAGGCACCCTCACGCCACACACCCCTTGATCCCTCTCTTCTTCACTGCTTCCCCTCTTTCTTCTCATTTTTACACACACACACACACACACACACTTTGTCACCCCATTATTTTGGAGATTCTCCCTAGCTTAGTGAGCATGTGGCTAGGTGTTTGCCAGCTGGGGTCCTTTTCGCATGCGCGCACACACACAGGTTGAG
This sequence comes from Sphenodon punctatus, assembly GCA_003113815.1. Classification (NCBI taxonomy): domain Eukaryota; kingdom Metazoa; phylum Chordata; class Lepidosauria; order Sphenodontia; family Sphenodontidae; genus Sphenodon; species Sphenodon punctatus. The sequence continues at coordinate 6,696,121 of QEPC01012145.1, forward strand.
AACCTAGGCTATAGAGCAGGGGTAGCCAAGACAGAGCCAGAAATAGTCCCAGTCGATTGCCTGAGGCGGGCATGGACCACGTGCACCATTAGTCTGGCTAGCCCTGTTCTAGAGAAATCACCTTAACTTTTCCAGTCTGATCATGCAGTAATAACACTAGCTTAGGAGGAAAGAAGAGAGTATGGATGCCATGTCAGTTCCAAGTTCAGACTTTTTTACTTGCCTGAGGAAGGGCTGTGCGTGGCCTGAGAATCTGCATAGTCTCACCAACAGAAGCTGGTCCAATAAAAAGATACTATTTGAATTAGAACCCTGCACACTGAACTGAGCTCAATAGGACATGAACAGTCCTGTTGGGCTTAATTTGGGAGCCCTTCTAGCCCAAGTCCCTTGGGCCAGGCTCGCTGTGGGAAAGCGGCTCTGCCCCCTCAGAGGCACAGCATTCTATGATGGTAGGGCTATGTCAGAAAAGAAGTGGGATTAAGTGGTTCCCCTGCCCCTTTTCCCAATGTACTCCTGTCCTCATAGATCACGGTGACATGCACTCTGTGAGGGCAGAGCCACCCCCACTACATTGGGCCGAGGCAAATCCAGCTGCATCAGGACCATGCTTGGCCTGGGCTCAGGTCTGAATTTTAAGTCCATGCAGGGCTCTAATCTGAATTACTTCCTCTCCATTCCTTAGGAGAGAAGGAAAGATGATAAGAGAGGAAGCATCATTGCAAAAATGCAACTGAACTCTTGTGCTGGCAAAGGAGGCAGGATGTCAGGCTAAATAGACCAATGGTTTGACCCAATATGGCATGCCTTAAAGTACTATCCATTATGCTTAAAGCACTCTCCATTTTAGGTTCTAATCCCAGAGCTACTGAAATGAATGAGGGATTTGCTGTTGGTTTTAGTGGAATTAACATCAAGTGCTGGCATGGTTTGGTGTATTATTCAGCTCCCACTGAAATTTTATTTTTAAAAATTTCTAGCCCGCCCATTCTGCCAGGCAGCTCTGGGAGGCTTACAATGAGAATGTTTCCATCAGTGTCAACAAAAATAAGAATTAGTCCTTAGACTAGTCATCCAGGAACTTACACTCCAGAACTACAATTTTTCCACAGAATATAAACCATGTACAAACACACATTGTAGCAACTAAACTATCCATCACTGTGGATCAAAATATAAAATGAAGTTTATATTAACATAGAGCTGGACAAAATTTTCTGATATTTTTAATGTAAGCACATAAGACTCTTCCAAAAATTAGAATTCTCATGAAAAATTTCTACTTCACACTATTTGTCAATTTCCAGAAATTTTCATCTAACTGGCTTTTTTTAAATTTTTTTTGCTTTTCTACAACTAAAGTTTACCCCAAACCAAAAAGACAAAACTAAAAAAAACAAAAACACAAACCGACATACACCCCACCAAACCTGTTTGGGAAATAAAATAATAAATGGAGAGGGGGATTCCATTTCATAGTGTTAGAAACAAGATTTTTTCCCCAGAAGAACATACACATTTTGAACAAACTCCACATCAATGCTATTTGAGGCAGAGAGCTCTCATACAGGTTACTTACATGTCAGCTTCCTTTTGCCTTGACTTTTCTGTGACCTTGTTTATAACAGAGTCATCAAGATTTAGCCTATCTGAAAAACACATGGAAAAGGAGTAAGAATGGTTTTTTCACACTTAAAGCTATGTGGAACACTGCTAAGGGGAGTTCTCTCACATGCACCATTTCAAGGCATTTAAGGAAAGATGAACATTTATTTTGCGATGCCAGTGATCTAACTAATATATGTAACCCTTGACAGGAGTCCATGACCAATGGAAGCTGGCCCAATAAGACGTATTGGCTGAACTACATTCCCTCTCTCAGATGGGGCAACAACACTCTAAACATAATTCAACCTGGAAGAAAAAAGCTACTTGGTTACACAATTAACGTAAAATTACAATTAGCCTATGGAATTCACTGCCAGAAGACGTTTAGTAGGCCAATAGTATAACTGGGTTTTGAAAATGGATTGGACAAGTTCATAGTAACTAGGTCCATAAAAGGCTATTAGTCAAGTTGGTCAGGGGAGGAGATCTCTGATTGTCGGGGGCATGGAGTGAATAGCAGGAAACGTATTGTGTCATTATGGCCTGTCATGTGCTTCTCTGAAGCAACCAAAACTGGCTTCTGTCAGAGACATGATGCTGGACTAGATGGACCATTGATCTGATCCCATATAGCCTTTATATAACATAATCTTTATCCTCTTTGGCCAAAATCCTGAGACCACTTTACTTACAAGTAGTTCTTGTGATTTAAGGATTCAGCGATCCTCATCCCAATTCAAGATCAAGGAATACTGTCCTTGAGATCAAATGATGCCTAGAGGTGATGTCCATCAGCAGGCATATTAAAGTAAATTCCATCTGCACATCTATGGTGTGTATTAAAAATCCCATGGCATCTTTCCAAACAAAATAAGAAATAGCTCTGGTGCCAAGCAAGCATTTCCTTCTTGCTCTAACTTATTATAACATTCAAGGGAGATTGGAAGCTATTGCTCAGTATGTAACAGATGCAGTGGTTAGCGGTTGCTAACTGTATTTAATCAATCATTTTGAGATTCCTTGGGGATGGCAGATGCTAAAGCAAGCCTCAACTAGTTTAAATTTTCTACTATAGGAGAGCACAGTACACCAACACCACTGTATAATGTACTGATAGAGCACGGTCACAGACCCCAAGCTTAAGATGGAGCTTAAAATGGGAGAGAGAGTACTGTGATGGAGAACCAAGTCCTATTCCTTCCAGCCAATCAGATGGTTTCTGGGGTAGAACTATGGAAGAACTGCCACAGACAGCTCTCTGGATCGGTGACTCCAGAAATGATAAAGACATCAAATATTAAACCTTTCATTGTCTGGTTAGTTAGCCTTAGCAAACAACATAAGCAGAATTAGCCAATAGAATTAGCCTTTTGTGCCCCTAATATCATAAAAGACGACAATAGGATTATGCTTACCTAGATTAATTTTATGTTCAAATTTTCTTAGGGCCTTGTCTGTTGGAGTGGACATTTTTGCTTAATTCAAACTAGGGGTCTGTCTGTTTGCCTGAAACAAAGGATTTGTTACATAATTCACCTTCCCCTAAATAAACCTTTCCAAATTCACACATTACCTTTGGAAAACAGTTTCTCTAATCGGACTAGCTCACATATCAAGACTTAACTGCATTTGCGAAAACAAAGTTTATGAGGATAGGAACAGAGAATGGTTTTGATTCCATTTAAGAGAAGGCAAAACATTTAAGGCTGCAATCCACAGACCATTTACTCTGGATCAAAGCCATTTCGGGGGGTGGGGGAGAGGTGTCAACATTTCTATTAACTAAATGCACCACAATAGAAACATTTAAATTGGGAGTATTACTTTTAACTCTGCCATATTCTGCCCATCCCTACCCCCACATAAAAATGGAACACCAAGAAGTGAAAAACAAGGGAAGAAAAAACCCCTAAGAGATGGGATAAGGGAGAAAGAAAGGACAAAGAATGGACATGCTTGGCTTGCATTGACAATGTGCAGACTCTCAATCCAATGTGCATCCCACTTGCAGTATTCCATCATAAACCCCCCAGATGATTTATGCATCACCTTAAACCCTAGATTCCCCAGGAGTCGGAGTCTGGGCATCTTCTGGGAGGCAGTGTAAGACCTTTCTGTTTGAAAAGGCTTTTGGCAGGCGGGGATAAGAGTGGGGGGGGTTGAGTATGGGAAATGCTATGGGGGACTGTGAAACGTTCGGGGGTTTTCAGTATTGGTTTTAGATGTTTTTATGGCTTGTGTGATGCCCTGAGCCTTTGGGAAAGGGCAGCATATAAATTTAATAAAGAAAGAAAGAAAGAAATAAAATAACTTCTTGGGTCTCTTTCCAAAACAGACAAAAAGCATGGCTAAGTTCCATTTTATAAGTACTCCCTTCAATTTGTCAGGATAGTATATATTATAGTCAATATTATTTATTTATTATATTTGAACCCCGCCCCTCCTGAAAACAGCTCGGGCGGCTTCCAGTCATAAAAACACAACAATATAAAACATTTTTAAAACATATAAAATACCATCAATTATTAAATATTGAGAACAGGGCCAGGGATGCATAAAACAAACATAAGGTGGGGGAGATAAAACCCCTACACCCTCCCACCCTCCCCAAAGGCCTAGGCGAACAGTCAGGTCTTACACCTACGCCGAAATACCAAAAGGCTCGGGGCCAGGCGAGCTTCCTCCGGGAGGGAGTTCCAAAGACGCAGCCCGGCCACCGAGAATGCCCTCTCCATTGTGGCCCCCCGTTTAACACGGGGGACCTCCAAGAAGGCACCCCCGGCAGACCAAAGGAGCCGCTCCGGGGCGCGGCGGTCCCTGAAGTATGAGGGGCCGAGACCGTGAAGGGCTTTGTAAATCAATACCAACACCGTGAACCTGGCTCGGCATGCTATTGGCAACCAGTGCAGAGCCCGGAGCACAGGTGTTATGTGCTCCCGACGACCCGTCCCCAAAAGGAGATGGGCTGCCGCATTCTGCACTAGCTGCAGCCTCCGAATCAGGCACAAGGGAAGCCCCACGTAGAGCACGTTGCAGTAGTCCAGCCTCGAGGTGACGAAGGCATGGATGAGGGAGGCCAGGTCCGGGCCGGAGACAAACGGACGCAGCCTCCGCACCAGATACAACTGGCGAAAGGCGACTGCCTCCACCTGCCGCTCTAGGCGCAGATCTGCGTCCAGTACCATCCCCCAGACTCCGGACCTGTTGAGCTATAGGAGGGTGAACCCCCCCCAAATCAGGGGGGCCAACACCTCCCTCGCTCTCCCCACCACCATCACCTCCGTCTTATTGGGGTTGAGCTTCAGTCTGCTCTGCCACGGCCTCCAAACACTGGGATTATATTGTGTGCGTGTGTGTGTGAGAGAGATATAGACACTACTTTCATTTACTCCTCTCTCAGCTTGGGCACCGAGAGCTTTCAAATTCTCTCTGTTCATTATTTATGATAGGAAATGAAAGATTTTTAAAGCAATGGGCTTGGACTGAATCCAAATCTGAAAACAAGTTCAAAGAAGTTTTCTGAGTGAACCAGAATAGAATTTCCCAGTTGCACTAAAGCCTGAGGTGGAACCAAACACCCGCAAAAAACAGAAAAACTGGATAGTTTCAAAATATCAGGTTCAAATATCAGGCGATGAGGGAATCTCTCAGAGGTGTTCTCTCTGCTTTAACCCTAAAGAGAGAAGCAGCGACTACACTTCCTAGGAAGCCCAATATTCTTCACTAACAGGAGCGACAAAAAAAACCCAAACACCTGAACCGTGTCAATTGGTTAACACTGTATTCGCTGTTCCTGCTATGCAAGCCAGCAAAGAAATGGCTTTTTCTGAGCTGAAATTCAGTGTCATACAGCAGTAAAATACGAGTGACAGTTCTGGAAGGTGTTGTGGTAGTGTGTGCAAATAGTGAAGTATTTACCCATTGTGTTCTTTTCCTAGGAGTTACAATGCAAGCATAAGAACATGCAACATTAATCAGCAGGAAGTGTATCTGAACTGGTTCAAACAGATTCAAAGTGGCTGAGTTGGTTATATACAACAAACCATTATTCTAAGTTAGAGGGAACACCAATAAACCCCCAAAAAAGAACTGAACCAAAAAAATGTTAAGTTTGACTCCCTAAAGGAATGAAAAAAGGGATAACAGCCACAGACAAGAAAGTGTAATGTGGACTGAGAAAGGGAAACCACTTGAGAATGGCAAGACAGAGACATAGGTTAGGGTGAACATATGGATGGATGGGCTAGCTGGAATGAACAGAAGATGTCTAAACCATAAGGGTAGTGAGAAGTTCCCTTTTTGTATTTATGCTTGAGGGCTCACTGGTGTATCCTTCATGCTATTAGACACATCAAGGCAATCTTTGACATACCTGGGGGTTGCTTCCTCCGACTGCAGTATGCCGCATCTTTCCAAGTACGTCGTCCCAGTCCCAGTCTTCATCCTCCTCCTCCTCATCGTCTTCTACTTCCTCAGCATCTACGTCCTCATACAAACTTGATTGATGGTTTTTAACCTTCACCTCTTCTTCTTCACCTGTTTCTGTAACTTGTGCCTGTTCGCTTTTTAAAAATGTACACGTTAGCTGATTTGCATTATCTTCAGCTAGTGTTCGAGTGGATCCATGATATTCCTCTCTCTGTTCTGCCATAAAAATATGCAGTACTACAAGATAATATGCAGTACTACAAGAAATTATCTTATCATCCAACAGGAGAAACATTCCACTGCTATTGAAGACTAAGCTATAGTGAAGTGCCCCATCTATAGTCAAGATACCAAGAAAAGCCCTAAGAACATTCACTAGTGACCTGCGGAGAAATGAGTGGATGCCTGTAGTACTGGAGCCACCAATGCACTCGATGGGTGTTACTAGAGGTAACCCTAACCACTGTTTTGACTATTAAACACACATTTCCCCGGTTACATACGTTTGTGCCATCAGTGTAACACTTTACGCTTCTGGAAAGCATGCCAACACACACCCTGTGGATCACCCTTCCTACGGGAAGGGGTCAGGGTGGTCACCAGAGGTAGAAGTTACCATCAGCAGCAGTAAGCTGGAAGTGCAGTAGCAGCTCCAGAAGTGGTGGCAGCGGCTAGATCACAGGGGCTTCAGGAGCATTGGTGATAATCGCAGCAGGGACCTAGGGAGCGGCAGCAGCAGGGAGAAAGCAGTGGTGGGGGCAGGAACCCCACAGGCTCTCGGGGCTAGCACTGGCCTAGCCTATCGTGTCTGGTGATTCAGCTACCCGTGCAATTCAAAACATGTGGATTCCACATGTTTGAAATGCACAGATTTAGTGTTATGTTTGGCAACACCCAGTGGGCTGACCTAGAAAGAACCTTCTGGGAGCCATGAGCATGGCCTCAAACATGTTCTTTTTCGGTCAGACCGCCTCATGTTCTCTAATCTCTTCTGACAATTCAGCCATCTCCAGTGATCCCTACAAAGTCAAATGATGAACGGAGAACTCCTTACATAGGACTAAGGCATGCCAATACAGGATTCCACACCAGTCCATCACAAGGATGCGCCAAACTCAGCTACCACATTCAAGTATAGCAAAAAAAAACACCAAAAAACCACACACCAGACTACGCTGCAGACAAAATTTATCCTTCCTGCCCGAAAACTAAAGAAATGTTTTTTCAACAAAACATTTAAAAGATCATTTGGCGAATGCAACTTCCCTCCCAAACTGCAGGAAGACTACATAGATTCAATCTCAAACTCACCAAAAATAGCATCCCTCCCTATGCTATTCTCAGGCATTTATTGCCCCACAGCCCACAATGTCCCCTTTGCACCTGCACTACAATAGTTACTATGCGAAACCAAGATTATTTTTTGGTAATAGTACATGGAATCATAAAAATGAGGTTATCACATCATTGCTGGAACAAGGAGCAAACCCAAATCCTGAAAACATTTACACTTCACTACTCACATCATGCAAGTAGATCATACGAAGTCACTGGGCATTTTTAAACACACATTAAAGTTCCAGATTTTTCAATCTTCTGGGTTTACAAGTCCACAAGGAAGTTCTGGATTCATTTCTCTCTCTCACACACACACACGCACGCACGCACGCACGCACGCACACACTGCCCTGAGGCAGTTCCTGGATGCATTCTTCACACACACACTGCCCTGAGGCAGCCTGNAATTAATATCCCATTCCTCCTGCCATAGGCAGCTCGGGGCAGCTTACAACATAAAAAACAATTATAAAATTATAAGAACATACCACTCTCCCACCTGTCTCTTATACACATCTAGATGTGTATAAGAGACAGCACGCACACACTGCCCTGAGGCAGTTCCTGGATGCATTCTTCACACACACACTGCCCTGAGGCAGCCTGAAGTAGCTGCAGCTGTAGATGTGACAAGCTGTCATGGAAACCAAGTGACCACAGCTGCCTGGAGCAAAACAGCTTACCAGGAGCACATTTTACACACAAAACTTCTGGGAGAAGTTCTACGCAGAGGTTCAAAAAGCCAGATGTTTAAGATCTGGGTGAGTGATTCAGACACACGTTCTGGATGTAACAGCAAACATTCAGGAGAAACGTGTGTGTAAAACACCCACTGTAATTCACAACAAACACTACTGCTGGCAAAAAGTTCTACCAGCAGTGGCCCTTTTAAAATGAGCCGTGGAGCAGGGGGGATGGACGTGTGTGCATACACAGGCCATTTTCATACAAGACTCTCTCCACCCACTATACATATTTCAGGGCTGAAGTGTTGCCCTATGGGTGTCCTGTAACATGTATGGGAGCAAGTGGAATGTCTTGTGTGAAAACACCCACAGATGCACTCCCATCTTCACACACTAAGCAACTGCCGTTTTGGCCAGTTGCTCCGTGTGTGGGTGATGGGCAGAAGTGGGTGGGTCAAGGAAGTGCACATGCACACCCATCCACCCACCACAGCATTAACACAGAAGGCACCCACTCGCGCCTACTCAGTGGACCTGCATGGGCATGCATTTCATGTGAAAAGGGCCAGTGAGCTTTTAGGCCTGATCCTGCCGGAAGCATTGTGAAAGAGGACTGTGGCTACCCAAGATTCAGGACCATATGCAGAGGAGGAAAAATGAGCAAGCTAGTATAAGAAATTGTTTCTCATTCTGTAAATAATACCACGTTCCCCACAGACCTCTCACAACACCCCAGTTATTAGACAGGATCTTTCAAATTAAAAGGTGGAGAAATAGACACTGCTCTATGCTTTCAGAAGATCTTAAAACTAAGCCAAGCATGTGCACCTGAGCTCATGTATGTACTTCGTCTCTTCCTCTGTCCCTTCCCGTCCCCCCGTCTCTCTTAGATTATAAGCCTGCTAGGGCAGGGATCGTGTCTCTTTCTTAGAACTGCAAAATGCCAGGTACATTGCTTGTGCTATATAAATGCTTAATAATAAAAATCAATCATTATCATCATCATAAAATCATCCTGACAGTTTGTTTTCTCATTACCTGTCTGAAGCATCCGCATCATAAAATTGTCCCGGGACTGTCCGGCTCATCAGCGCTTCCCTGTAACTCATTGTTGCACCAGGTGGTCTTCAATATTCAATCTCTGCTATAAATGGTACATACAATAAGGCAGAATACAATGTATAATATAAATGATGTACTTAAGAATGTAAGAACGTAAGTAGTGCCAAAATGGGTCAGACCAACGGTCCATCAAGTCCAGCATCTGGTCTCTGACAGTGATCAATCTCTTTCTTTTGGGAGACGTACCTAACAGGTCACAGAGGGCAATCCATTCTCTGTTGTTCCAGCCCCCAACAGTAAGAGGTTATGTTCCCAAAACCTACTTGGTTAATAGTTATTAATACTGTACACATACAAGTTCTATATGGAGCTTCACATGTTTTGCCTTATAACATATACGCTGTCGTGTGCTGCACAGGCTCCTGGATGCTCTGCATCAGTATGTTACAACAGGGGCTGGAAACCTGATCCCTCCTAGATGCCACTTTGAAAATGAGCACATGCTCAAAGGGTAACACAGAATGTTGGGGTGGGGGTGAAGTTGGGAAGCGTTCTGTGGATCTGTGCCACAGATTTGTCAGAAAGGGCTCATTATTAATTATTATTATTATTATTATTTACATAGCACTAGCGATGTACCGGGCACTATTCAATCAGAGGGAGTTCCAGGCATGTTGCCCCCCATGCCTGGAACTCCCTCCCTGTCCACATCCGCCTTGCCCCCTCCCTTCATACCTTCAAATCTCTCCTTAAAACTCACCTCTTTCGCTCTGCTCTGTCTGACTCTTTATCCTGCTGAGCCACTATTCCTATACCTACGATCGGTTTACCCTTATCCTTGCAACATGGACCTGCCTGCTGTCATTCTCATCGTAACCAAGCCAAGTACGTGCACTTGAGACCTCGCATCTTCATGAATGTTAGACCCCTTGTCTCTCCCTCTGTTCCCCTTCCTAAGTCTCTCCCCCAGCTCCTGTCTCTCAGATTGTAAGCCCTAGGGGCAGGGACCCTGTCTATTTTATTACTTTGTAAAGTGCCAGGTACACTGCTTGCGCTATATAAATGTTTGTTAATAATAAATAATAATAATAATACCCTGAGCTCAGTCTTTGGGGGTAGGAACTGGATTCAGTTCCAGGAGCTGGAAAGGAACCAAATAAAGCTAGCTGAGAGCTGCATTTTGCTCCTAGGCCTGAGGTTCCTCACACCTGTGCTATACTATAAGCACTTTAAAGTGTACCCTAAAGGTTGTGCAGTCTGTGTTGTATACAGCATATGTCCCACAGCTGTAAAGGATTGACTGCTTTTTAGGGCACATTACGTAGCTTACCAATATCTATGTGCTACAATAGACAATCTCTACAGTCATCTGTGCAGGCTGTGTGTGTCCCACTCCCTCGGTGTTGCAATAATACACAGTCCACAGTGTGCCAGAGTGTCACTTCCCGTGGAGTGTTGTGCGTGTCCCTGTACGTTGTAACATACACCCTCCAGTGTACTGTGTAGGCAGCGTGTGTGCATCTCTGTATCTCGCGATATGCACCCGAGTCCACAGTGTGCTGTGTAGTCTATGCATCCCCGTGTGTTACAATAGACACACTCCACACTATAGGCTGTGTCCCCGAGTGCTGTAATAATATACACACGCTTCATAGGGGCCTTACAACAGACACCCCCTGAGGTCTGCTGCTGGGCAGGCTGCGTGTGCCTGCGCTGCGCTTGGTTAGTTTACACGCGCATTGGGTAGATTATGCGTTGTATAACCTACAGCGTGCGCCCCTCCCGTACCTGGCTTTGTTGCCTGCAGAGCTGCCGGGTCGAAGTCGGATCCGGTCCCGGGAAGATTCTGAAGTCCTCCTGCCGCTCTTGCCACCTCCTCGGTGCTCGGCTCCGTTCCCTGCCGGGTTTCGGCACAGGATGGAAGCCACGCTGTACGGCTCCTCCGAAGGGCCAAACCACAGGAAGTTGCGAAACGCTCTCTCCCAGGTGGATCCGGTTGAGGCGCTAAATGCATCAAGTGCATGTCGTCCGAGCCCCCCCGAGAGGAGATCTAACGCCAAGCATTGCAGATGTTTATTCTTCAATGAGACCGGCAAATGAGAGACGCGCATAGATAAATGTACAGGAAAAGTCTTAGCTTGTGTTAATGGCTGGCTGCCGGTGGAGCTACTGGCTGCAAGGTGGTTCTGAAGTCAGCCTCCTTGCGCGGTTTAGGAGATGGCTACTGATAGGATGTAAATGATTTAAATAGTAGGTACTTTTGAGTGAGCGATCTTAAAACAGAGCCCCACCCAGAGCAGCTCTCCCCTGCAGAGTTGTTTTTAACATAGCTACACTGAGCAGCTGCTGGGAGAGAAATGGAATGTTTATACTCAAGATTTTCACTTCTCTGGAGGGAGATTGGCCGTGGTCTTCGAGACTCGTTGTGACGTCCCTACTCTCCCCCGCCCCGTGGAGTTCTATGACAACTGTACCGAACCTCCACCTAAGCGATAGGCAGCTATGCAGAGAGTTCAAACTCAGGGCGAGAGGCGTGTTTGAAACCTAGCGGAGCCCCAATGCGTTTAAAATGTGAGCAAAGGAAAATGGATAATGAAAACTGAAAGAAAAGCTGGCTTCTGTATTGGCTAAGTGATAACTATTCCTTCCCCCATGTCTAAAAAGACATTAAAACGAATCGTAAAGTAGCATTTGATAGAAATGTAGGTGTTAAAGACAGGAGTTTTATAAAATATGCCAGTTACTAATTATTATTCATTGTTTGTTGCGCTTGCTGCTTCTTGTTCTCTTCTGGTTTGAAATAGAATAACACTTAAAGACAGGTGGATTGGGAAATTAAAGTGGCCTGGGAAAATTTAGTGCTAGTGGCCCTGCGCCGGCGGCTTTGCCGCCGGCATGCCAGAAACAGGCCAAGGGGGCATGGCTTGGGGCGGGCAGAGCGCACCAGATTTGGGGCCTATCGGAGCTGAGTCCCCAGACTCAGATCCTCAGCAGCCTGGCAGGGGTGAGTGGGAGGTTATGGGGGAATGGCAAGGGGAGACTGCCACTGGGTGGGTACTGGCCCTCTGGCTCCCCAAATCACTCTGTTTCAGTGCTCAGTGGCCCCCAACCAAAAAAATCACTCTGTCCCTTGCTATGCATCCTACAGTAACGCTTCTTCATTCCTACATCAGCTGCACTAGTATTCCACAGGCCCTGTGTTTAGCTTAGCAAAAAGAAGACTAAGGGGAGAATTGATACCAGACTTCAATATCTACATTATTGTATATTACAGCATCATTCCTTGCACCTGTAGTAATGCTGCACTGGAACACAATTAAGGAACAGCCTTGAAGGAAGGAATGCATCCTTTCTGCTAACGCACAGCTGCCTTCTCACACAACATTCCTACCACTCAGGATTAGCTTAGCAAAGGCTAAGGGGAGAATTGATACCAGAATTCCTACCACTCAGGATTATCTTAGCAAAGTGAAGACCAAGGGGAGAATTGATA
>QEPC01012145.1:6711117-6723343 GCA_003113815.1 Sphenodon punctatus
ATCAGCCCAGGTCACCACCCTCCCCCACCCAAAAGAGACCTCAGCTTGCCCCTCCCAAGCAGGCCCCCGGCAGGCCCCACCTGCTGCCCCACAAGTCGCCTGCGCCGGTGTCTGCCGCTGCTCCTCCACACGCTCCTGCCGCTGCTCTGCTGCACTCTCCATGAGAGTCCAGTGGAGTGAGTCACTGGCTCCTGCGCGCACAACCCAGTTGTGAGAATGTTGGGAGCCATCTCGAAGAACCTTCTTTACAAGGTAGCAACCTTCTGATCAGCATATGGGCAGGAGCTGTTTGTAAACAAACAGCCTTATCTCCCAGCCCTGCTGCTGCAGCAGGCTACTAGGAGGGAGAGTCAGGTAAGCCCTCCCAACCCAACCTAACTCGACAGGGGTCAGGACCAACACATTTTTTATTTTTTTTGTTAAGAATAATTTTTAAAAAGACAGTGTAGCCGGCCCACCAGGAATCCTCCCGGTGCATTCAATGGCCAATCCGCCCCTGCTTAAAGACCTCTATATGGAACTGTTTGTACCACTTTGTCCACCAAAATTTGTTATTTTGGTATATTAATTTTCATTCCAGAAAACAATTAAAACAGCTTTGCCTTACTTTATTTTAGGAAGAGTGTGGCTGCTATATGTTTGTCTCAAATGTAAGGGATGGAGACAAAGTAATTCAGATTATATCTTTTCTTGGACCATCTTCTGTTGGTGAGAGTGTACAATCTTTTGAGCCACACAGGACCCTTCGTCGGGCATGTAAAAAGTCAGACCTAGACAGAACAATTATAATTGTTGTAATTATATAACAATTACATCTTTGTTCTTATTCAGGATGAGGCCGCTGACCTCGTATACATTGCAGAGATTTATTTTTATTCATTTATTAAAAGAATTAATATCCCATTCCTCCTGCCATAGGCAGCTCGGGGCAGCTTACAACATAAAAAACAATTATAAAATTATAAGAACATACCACTCTCCCACCCTCTACCCATCTCCCCCACCAAACGCCTGCTGGAACAGCCAAGTCTTACAGCTTTTTCAAGAGGAGGGAAGGTCCGGGGCCAGACGCATCCCCACTGGAAGGGAGTTCCACAGCCTCGGTGCAGCCACTGAGAACGCCCTTCCCTGCATGGCCCCTGGAAAACTTGGGGGACCACAAGAAGGGCATCCCCCCCAGTGACCGCAGGGACTGGTCCAGTACCGGGGGGGTGAGGCGGTCTTGCAGATCGGCACAGCCCAGACTGTTTAGGGCTTTACAGGTTAAAACCAACACCTTGAATTAGGCTCAGAAGACTATCGGCAGCCAGTGCAGAGAACGGAGCACTGGTGTAATGTGCTCCCAGCAGCCCAGTCTCACCAAAAGACGGGCTGCCGCATTCTGCACCAGCTCCAGCTTCCGGGCCATCACCATGGGTAGCCCCATGTAGAGTGTGTTACCATAGTCTAGTCTAGAGGTGATGAAAGCATGGATAATGGTGGCCAGGTTGGAGTCCGAAACATACGGCCTAAGCCGACGTACCAGATGTAGTTGGTGAAAGGCACCCCTCGCCACAGCCTCCACCTGAGGATCCAGGCGGAGCTGCGCATCGAGGAGTACCCCCAGACTCTGCACCTGGGGAACCAATGGAGGACAGACCCCACCAATGATGGGGGCCGTTAACTCTATCGCCTTCCCCACCAGCATCACTTCTGTCTTGTCAGGATTCAGCTTTAGTCAAGTAGCCCTCATCCAATCCCCCACAGCTGTCAGACACCGAGTAAGCACGGAGACTGCGGAGTCTGGGTCTGTAGAAAAAGAGAGGTATAGCTGGGTGTCGTCAGCATATTGGTGGCACCGTACGGCAAACCTCCTGATTACCTCACCGAGAGGCTGCATATGCTGAACAGGAGGAGGGACAACACCGAACCCTGCGGGACACCACATGCAAGATCTGGCTGGGTGAAGCATCTGGGCCTATATTGTCTTAGATGGTGCTAGCCAGGGGTACTCAGTGCAGCATTAGCCTAGGATTGGGAGCCAGAGGGTGAGAGGGCTGAGTGTCAGTGATCTAGGGTTGCCACCTGTGGTGTTTTTTTTTCTGACACTCCCATAGGCGAAAATGGAAGTGTTGGGTAAAAAACAACCAAAGGTGGCAGCCGTACGGTGACTATGGTGATACCTTGGCCTTTCAACGGTACCTGGTGCCTGACTTATCCAATATAGAGAGCGTCCACCTTGTGTTGGATTTGGCCAGGGATAGTTTGGGGATTCATTTGGTGTACTGACCACCCTGCTGCACAGCTGTTTCCCTGACTGCTCTAGCAGAGCTCGTCTCAGAGGTGGTGTTGAAATCACCTGAACTTACTGGTTTGGATGATTTCAGCATACACACTGAGGCTGGCTTTTTAGGGGCAGAGCAGGAATTCATGGCCACATTGACAACCACGGACCTATGCCAAATCTCACAAGAGGCAGGATACATGTTGGATTTGATGTTTTGCATCCGCATGGAAACAGGTTCCAATTGGCAGGGGTGTTGTTACAACACCATTGTCGTAATCAGGCCATTACCTACTGAAAACCCAGATCCCTGCCTCCTATGCCCTTGTCAGGGTGGTGGACCGGTTAGGTTGGTCTGCCGCCGGAGATTAATGGATCCAATTGGTTTTCAGAAATCTCTGGAGGATGTATCCACTGACCTTCATGGCTACTCTGTCAATGGCCTAGTCACTTTATGAAATGATATTTTGACCATGGCCATTGACACAGTTGTTCCCAGGTATCCGCTCCCACCACTGCAACAGTGTAGGTTCCCGTGGTGCGGCGCGGGTCCCCATGAATGAAGTTGGAGGATAGGCGGTTAGAGCGCAGGTGGCGCTCAACTTGTGCTGAAGCCAGCCCATTGCAGCATAGATCATTTTTGAAGGACTATGCCCATGGCTGTGATGGTGGCGAAGCAAGTTTTCTTCTCTGCTATCATAGCATCCCAATGCATCCAAAATGTGAGCAGAGGAAAATGGATAATGAAAACTGAAGGAAAAGCTGGCTTCTGTATCATCTAAGTGATAACTATTCCTTCCCCCATGTCTAAAAAGGCATTAAAACGAATTATAAAGTAGCATTTGATAGAAATTTAGGTGTTAAAGATATGCGTTTTATAAAATATGCCAGTTACTAATTATTATTATTCTCCTCCTACCTCTCTGACCGCTCCTTTAATGTGTCTCTCTCCAACTCCGCCTCCTCCTCCTTCCCCCTCTCAGTTGGTGTTCCTCAAGGCTCTGTTCTTGGCCCTCTCCTCTTCTCGATCTATACCTCATCCTTAGGCAAACTCATTGCCTCCCATGGCTTCCAATACCACCTCTATGCTGATGACACTCAACTCTATCTCTCTACTCCCTCTCTCTCTCCCTCTGTTCAAGCTCGTCTCATCAACTGTCTCTCTGACATCTCTACCTGGATGTCTCAACGTCAACTCAAACTCAACATGGCTAAAACTGAACTCCTTATCTTCCCCCCTCATCCTTCCTCTCCTTCCTCACTGTCAATAACTATTGATGGAGTCACCATCCTGCCTGTCCCCCAAGCCCGTAGCCTAGGCTTCATCTTTGACTCACCCCTTTCTTTTAAACCCTACATTGACTCTGTTGCTAAATCCTGTCGCTTCTCCCTCCATAACATTGCTAAGATTCGCCCTTTTCTCTCTGTCTCGTCTGCCAAAACTCTTGTTCATGCTCTGGTCATCTCTCGCCTCGATTACTGTAACCTCCTTCTCACTGGCCTTCCCCGGTCTCACCTTTCTCCCCTCATCTCTGTCCAAAACTCTGCTGCCAGGGTCATCTACCTCGCCAGTCGCTTCGACCATGTGCAGCCCCTCCTCTCTTCGCTTCACTGGCTTCCCCTTCCTGAACGAATCCTGCACAAGCTCCTAGTCTTCACCTATAAAGCTCTTCACAACCTTGCTCCCCCCTACCTCTCTGCACTTATCGCCCTCCATACTCCAGCCCGTGCACTTCGCTCCTCCTCTGTCCCTTCTCTCACCCTTCCACGCCTTCCCTGCTCCCCTAAGCGCCTTCGTCCCTTCTCACTTGCTGCCCCCCATGCCTGGAACTCCCTCCCTGTCCACATCCGCCTTGCCCCCTCCCTTCATACCTTCAAATCTCTCCTTAAAACTCACCTCTTTCGCTCTGCTCTGTCTGACTCTTTATCCTGCTGAGCCACTATTCCTATACCTACGATCGGTTTACCCTTATCCTTGCAACATGGACCTGCCTGCTGTCATTCTCATCGTAACCAAGCCAAGTACGTGCACTTGAGACCTCGCATCTTCATGAATGTTAGACCCCTTGTCTCTCCCTCTGTTCCCCTTCCTAAGTCTCTCCCCCAGCTCCTGTCTCTCAGATTGTAAGCCCTAGGGGCAGGGACCGTGTCTATTTTATTACTTTGTAAAGTGCCAGGTACACTGCTGGCACTATATAAATGTTTGTTAATAATAATAATAATAATAATAATAATAAATTATTCATTGTTTGCTACATGTAAGCAGGTGCTCCTTGTTCTCTGTTATGGTTTGAAAGAGAGTAACTCTTAAAGAGCTCTATATGGAACTGTTTGTACTGCTTTGTCCACCAACATTTGTTGTTTTGGTATATTCATTTTCATGTATATTAATATACATAGCATCTGCAAAGTCTCATCTGGCAGAGCTGTTCCAGGTGATGAGAAGTCTGGTTAATCCGACCTGTCTCCACCAGGAATTAGAATCGTCTACTGCACGCTGTGATATTTTTATTAATTACTTTGCAGACAAAATTGCTCATATTCACCACAACTTGGGTGCTGCTGTTTTAACTGTAGAATCAGAGTTTGGGGTGATGGAAGCTCAGTCTTGTCCTTTTTGTTTGGATCACTTTCAATCGGTATCGTCCACTGATGCGGAGGATTTCCTTGGAGTGATACAGGCAACCAGTTGTGAATTAGATCCTTGCTACCAGCCAAGAGACATTAGGACATTGCTGGCTGGGGTAGTCAGTGCCTCTCTTTGGTGGGGTAGGATGCAGGACTCTCTTAAAAATGCAGTCATCAGGCACTTCCTTAAGATACCATCTTTAGACGCTGACTCCCCAGCCAGCTATTGCCCTGTCTCTAACCTTCCCTTTCTAGGGAAGTTTATTGAATGAGTGGGTGTTTGCCTGACGGCTCCAGGCTCATCTCAGTGCTATCAGATTCCTGGACCTGTTTTACTCAGGTTTTCATCCTGGGTATGGTATGGAGGCTGCGCTTGTGGCCTTGGTCAGTGGTCTGCACCTGGAGATTGACAAGGGGAATTGCACCCTGTTGATCTTGTTAGATCTTTCAGCGGCCTCTGACACAGTTGATCATGAAGTGTTGTTGACACATCTGCGGGATCTGGCAGGGGTGCACAGGACTGCTCTTGAATCTTGAAGGCCAGAAGAGGTGGTTCAGGGAAGATTTTTTGCTAGGGTTTTGTCCCCATCAAGTATTGGTTGTAGCAGAGTTTCAACAGAGAAGTAGACGGAATCGCCCTTAGAAAAACCTTCCCTGATCCACCTCTTCTGGCCTTCAAACAACCCCCATTCTTCTTAGGGTTTTTTCCCTAAGGGTTTTGTCCCCATCAAGTATGGGTTGTAGCTGTTGGTTGATGGTACATATAGGTTCCAGGGTAGTAGGTGACGACAGGGTATGTGTGGTTAGAGGGTTCTTTCTGTATTCTAACAGGTTCTCTTGAGGGATTTTGGTGGCTTGTTCTATAATTCGGTTGAAACTCTGCTACAACCCATACTTGATGGGGACAAAACCCTAAGAAAAATCTTCCCTGAACCACCTCTTCTGGCCTTCAAATAACCCCTGAACCTCTCACAATGATCATCCAGTACAAACTACCCATCATCCAGGACACTCCAACGCCAACAGGAACAAAACCTTGCCAGAACAGTAGATGCAAAACCTGCCAACACATTTCTACCACCATCAACACCCCCCACAGAAAACCATTCCAAATACAAGGGAATATTACACCTGCAAATCCCAAAGTGTAGTATATTTCCTTCAGTGCACCAAATGCCACCATGAAAACTATGTTGGCAAAACCCAGCAACCCTTACACATGAACTCACGTAGGCATACAATTATAGATGAAGTCAGTCACTGACTCTACAGTGGGCAATCACTTCTCCCAGCACAGCCACTCCATATCAGACCTCTCAGTCCTCATCCTCAAAGGAAACCTGCACAACACCCTTCGAAGACAGGTTAAAATTCATAACTTTATTTAACACCAAAAACAATGAACTAAACAAAGACCTAAATTTCTCCAGCCACTACAAAAATCTGTAAACTTGGACACCAAAAATAAAGGACTTAACAAGGACCTATATTTCGCAAACCACTACAAATATCTATAATACCTTACAGTCTACTGCATCTTAAATTTCTGTTATCCTTTGTACCAAGTTCCTAGATATCATTTTAACTATCTCTGCAACTGACTGTCAGCTGAATACTCAACCTTTACTGTGAACCCAGTTCTTTTGATATGCGTATTCCCTTCACCTGATAAGCTGTTTCCCACTATACCCCCAACCTATATGTTTGCCCACTCTGTAGCCCTTTTCACATGAGATGCCTCCACCCATCTCGACACAGTTTCACTGCGTGGAGATGGGTGGAGGCACCCGTGTGACAGCTGCAGGGGATGGTTGGGGGTGTGTGCGTGCTCCCGGGCTACCTCCACTCATCTACACCCATCACACACGCACGGAGCAATGGGTTCCAATGCCTGATGCTCCGTGGGTGTAGGTGGGTGTGCACACATGGGAACGGGTGCACGGCCATCCACCATAGTCTGTTTAAAAACGGCCTGTGTGTTTACCGCTACCTTTTGTTTCCTACATCAATATATAATTTTACAGTTGTTTTTAAATTATTATTATTATTATTATTATTAACAAACATTTATATAGCGCCAGCAGTGTACCTGGCACTTTACAAAGTAATAAAATAGACATGGTCCCTGCCCCTAGGGCTTACAATCTGAGAGACAGGAGCTGGGGGAGAGACTTAGGAAGGGGAACAGAGGGAGAGACAAGGGGTCTAACATTCATGAAGATGCGAGGTCTCAAGTGCACGTACTTGGCTTGGTTACGATGAGAATGACAGCAGGCAGGTCCATGTTGCAAGGATAAGGGTAAACCGATCGTAGGTATAGGAATAGTGGCTCAGCAGGATAAAGAGTCAGACAGAGCAGAGCGAAAGAGGTGAGTTTTAAGGAGAGATTTGAAGGTATGAAGGGAGGGGGCAAGGCGGATGTGGACAGGGAGGGAGTTCCAGGCATGGGGGGCAGCAAGTGAGAAGGGACGAAGGCGCTTAGGGGAGCAGGGAAGGCGTGGAAGGGTGAGAGAAGGGACAGAGGAGGAGCGAAGTGCACGGGCTGGAGTATGGAGGGCGATAAGTGCAGAGAGGTAGGGGGGAGCAAGGTTGTGAAGAGCTTTATAGGTGAAGACTAGGAGCTTGTGCAGGATTCGTTCAGGAAGGGGAAGCCAGTGAAGCGAAGAGAGGAGGGGCTGCACATGGTCGAAGCGACTGGCGAGGTAGATGACCCTGGCAGCAGAGTTTTGGACAGAGATGAGGGGAGAAAGGTGAGACCGGGGAAGGCCAGTGAGAAGGAGGTTACAGTAATCGAGGCGAGAGATGACCAGAGCATGAACAAGAGTTTTGGCAGACGAGACAGAGAGAAAAGGGCGAATCTTAGCAATGTTATGGAGGGAGAAGCGACAGGATTTAGCAACAGAGTCAATGTAGGGTTTAAAAGAAAGGGGTGAGTCAAAGATGAAGCCTAGGCTACGGGCTTGGGGGACAGGCAGGATGGTGACTCCATCAATAGTTATTGACAGTGAGGAAGGAGAGGAAGGATGAGGGGGGAAGATAAGGAGTTCAGTTTTAGCCATGTTGAGTTTGAGTTGACGTTGAGACATCCAGGTAGAGATGTCAGAGAGACAGTTGATGAGACGAGCTTGAACAGAGGGAGAGAGAGAGGGAGTAGAGAGATAGAGTTGAGTGTCATCAGCATAGAGGTGGTATTGGAAGCCATGGGAGGCAATGAGTTTGCCTAAGGATGAGGTATAGATCGAGAAGAGGAGAGGGCCAAGAACAGAGCCTTGAGGAACACCAACTGAGAGGGGGAAGGAGGAGGAGGCGGAGTTGGAGAGAGACACATTAAAGGAGCGGTCAGAGAGGTAGGAGGAGAACCAGTTATGGACAGAGCCACAAAAGCCAAGGGAGTGAAGGGAATCCAGCAAGAGTGAGTGGTCAACAGTATCGAAGGCAGCAGAGAGATCAAGGAGGACAAGAATGGAATAGAGACGTTTAGATTTAGCCACCAGAAGATCGTTGGTGATCTTAGCGAGAGCAGTTTCAGTAGAATGAAGGGGGCGGAAGCCAGATTGGAGGGGGTCAAGGGAGGAGTTGGAGGATAGGAAGTCAAGGCAGCGGGAGTAGACAACACGTTCAAGCAGCTTGGAAGCAAAAGGAAGGAGTGAGACAGGACGATAGCTAGAAGGGTCAGAGGGGTCAAGAGTGGACTTTTTGAGAATAGGAGAGACTGTGGCATGTTTGAAGGCAGAAGGGAAAGAGCCAGTAGAGAGGGAGAGGTTGATGATGTGCAGGAAGGAAGGGGCGACAGTGGGAGTAATGGAGGTGAGGAGGCGGGAAGGAATGGGATCAAGGGGGCAAGTGGAAGGGTTGGAGGAGGAGAGCAGAGAGGAGATTTCCTTAAGGGAGGCAGGGGAGAAGGAGGACATGAGAGAAGGAGGGGGAGGAGGGAGAGGGGTGGGAGTGGGAAGAGAGGAGTGGGAAGCGATGTCGAGGCGGATCTTGTCTATCTTGGAGGTGAAGAAGGAGGCAAGATCCTGAGCAGAAAGGGAAGAAGGAGGGGGAGGACAGGGAGGCTTGAGGAGGGAGTCAAAGGTAGAGAACAGGCGGCGAGGGTCCCGAGAACAGGACTCAATGCGGGAGGCATAGTAGTGTTGTCTAGCAAGGGAGATAGCAGAAGTAAGGGTGGAGAGACAGAATTTGAAGTGAAGGAAGTCAGCGTGAGAATGGGATTTGCGCCAGAGTCGTTCAGCAGCACGAGTGCAAGAACGGAGGTGGCGGATACTAGGGGTGAGCCAAGGACGGGGGTTGTGGGAGAAGGCAGGGCGGGAAGAGAGAGGGGCATGGGAGTCAAGTGTGGAGGAGAGAGAGGCGTTGAGAGCAGAGACAGCGGAGTCAGGGGAGGAGGAAGAGAAGACTGTAGGAAGAAGGGGAGAGAGAGAGGAGGCAAAGTCCAGGGGATCAATAGCTTGAAGGTCACGGAAGGGGCGTAGAGAAGGGGAAGAGGAGGGGGGACAGTGGGAAATGTTGAAAGAGGCAAGGAAGTGGTCTGATATAGGATGAGGATCGAAGGAGAGATCAGCGACAGAGCAGTTTCTAGAGAGGACAAGATCAAGAGAATGGCCATTAGTATGGGTGGGGGAGTTGGTCCAAAGGTGGAGGTTGAAGGAGGAGGCTAGGGAGAGGAAGCGAGAGACTGAGGGCTGAGATGGGTCATCAACATGAATGTTGAAGTCACCAAGGATGAGAGTGGGGATATCAACAGAGAGGAAGAAAGTGAGCCAGGACTCAAAGTCAGAAAGAAAGGAAGAGAGAGGACCAGGGGGACGGTAGATGACAGCAACACGTAGATGGAGGGGGGAGTAGAGGCGCACGGAGTGAGCCTCAAAGGTATGGAAGGAGAGAGAGGGGGGAGGAGAAATTGGTTGGAACTGACAGGATTTAGCAAGAAGGAGGCCCACCCCACCACCCCGTCCTTCAGGGCGGGGTTGGTGAGAGAAGGAGAGACCCCCACAGGAGAGGGTAGCAGGCGTGACAGAGTCCGAGGGAGTGATCCAAGTTTCAGTAAGGGCAAGGAGCTGGAGGGAGCGAGAGAGGAAAAGATCATGGATATAGGGAGCTTTACTGATAGATGAGCGACAGTTCCAGAGGGAGCAGAAAAATGGTAGTTGATGAGGGGGGAGGCAAGGAATAGGGATAAGATTGGGAGAAGGGGAGCGTCGTGGTAGGCTAGAGACAGGAGGAATAGGGATAAGATTGGGAGAAGGGGAGCATCGAGGAAGGCTAGAGACAGGAGTGGAAGGGGAGCAATGAGAGAAAGTAGCCAAGGGAGCAAAGGATGTATGGGGGAGGTTAGAGAGTGGTGATCGGTTGGGGGGAGGAAGAAGCTGGGAGGAGAAAAGTAGAGGAAGAAAAAGATGGACAGGAAGAGGAGAAGGAGAGGAGGGAAAGAAAAGGCGAGAAAATAGGGCAGACGTAGTGAGTAAGATAGGAGGGGGAAATACAGTAGAAAAGAAATGGAGAAAAGTACCTGTAAGGCGCACGCCTTTTGGGCTGCTGGTCAGTGGAGCTTGGGGTGGCAGGAAGGCCAAGCCCCAGGAGAGTCTTGGTGTCCTGAAGCGATGACAGCCGAGGATGCTGGGAGCGTATGCAGACAAGCTGCAACCTCACCAGTTCTAAAAGTGGTTAAATGTCTGGCACCTCTCTCTCTCTGCCTCCCCCCTTTCCACCTGCTACCTTCTCCTATCTACTCCCACCCATTCCATGCCCCTTCATATATACCTGCCCTACATTTGCTTCTTTTATATATTTCTGACTGGCTATGCTACATACCTGAGGAACCTGTGTGGCCTGAAAGCTTGCTTATTTCCACCAACAACAGTTGGTCCAATAAAATATATAATTCGAACCACTTTGTCTCTCAGTCACTTGGTACCAACATGGCAACCACAATCTGTCTCTGAATTTTATTCATGGGAACCAGTCCATCCATTCTTAAAACCAGACTCAGTCAATCAAAAAATATTTATAAATGCTTCCTTGTGTTGTAAAGGGCCATTCTTAACTGAAAGTTTCGTTTTGTTTTACCTCATGCTATCAGAAAAAAACTATGGTCTTCCTAAAAGTGGAACATCTGGATGAACAGATTTTACCTTTAGAGCTTGAGCCATTTCCAGTGGGAATCCTATGAAGGGTGATAGCTCCTTATTTTAGGCACTTTTCTGCAGCTCTTTAACACCAACACAACTCCTACTGGAGTGAATACGACTAATTTGCACTAACCAGCCAGAGGATCTCAGGCCTACTTGTACCTTAGGCCACTTACCCACGTTACTGCACCGTCGAATCTCCTGGTGGGGAAATCTCCCGGCGGGGGATTCTTACGGCGTGCTGTGCACGTGGGTGCTTGTAAAAAGTCGCGTCCAGCAGCTTTTTTTCTTTCAATTGTCAGGACTCAAAATCCAAGCCTGACAATCAAAAGAAAAAAAAGCCGCTGAAAGTGGCTTTTTACAAGTGTCCATGTGCACAGCGTGCCATAAGAATCCCATGCCGGGAGATTTGGCAGCACGGTAATGTAGACAAGTGGTCTTATTGCCCTCACAGAGACAAACTATAGTGATGGATCAGAAGTCTGCCATTGCAGAAGACACATCGGGAACAATGGAACCTCAAATGTGTTACGTACTTAAGAACTCTCTATAAAGTATGTCACGCAAGAAGGGGACGTGGGAGAAGATAGCAAAGTTGTGACAATTTGGAAGAGTGGGAGGGGATATTGTCTGTAATGTAATCTCATAATAATTTAATGTTATTAATTTTTCAGTTACATTTCTAGGTTTGAAAACTAAAAAAGATATTCTTTAAATATAATAAAATGGTTGGGCAGCAGGAAGCAGTGTGTGATTTGTGACATACTTTTTGGAGAGAGTCTGCTGTAGAGTGACAAAAGTTTTGGGGTAGATTAAAAATGAGAGGTGCAGAGGACCACCAGGGGGCGTCGCTGGGAATAGCTGTGCCTGGTTACAGCTCCAGTGAGGCCTATACCTAAAATGATCCCAGAAAGCTGCAAAACTAAATCTTCCCTTCAACAAGGGGTAGCCATGGAAATCTAAACTTCGGAGGCGCAAGAGGGTGCAAAAAAAAATCTTCTTAAAAGGGGAAAAAGCTGATTTCCCAGCATCCTTCTCCTGAGGCCTGCTCAGCTGAAACTCCCACCCTGAAGGACAAAATGGCTGCTGCTGCTGAGGCAAGAATAAAAGCTCTTCAGGTCGAACTGTGCATGTGTGAATAAGCAAGAGCAGCCAGAAGTGAGCGAGAAAACGGCCCCAAACCGTGCAATTACTCAACAATATT
>QEPC01012145.1:6731774-6747238 GCA_003113815.1 Sphenodon punctatus
GTCAGACCAATGGTCCATCTAGCCCAGCATCCTGTCTCCGACAGTGGCCAATCACGGTGGCTTGGGAGAAGCACCCAACAGGTCACAATGGGGGATCCATTCCCTGTTGTTTTCCCCCAGCTCCCGTCATGGTCCCTGATCCTGGCTGGCGCATGGCTGCACCGGAAGCACTCTAGTCCACCTCCCTCCAGAGCACTCAGGAGGTGGGTGAGAATTTGCTGTGTTGGGAACATTCTGTGAGAGGTAGGTCCCTCCTGACCCAGCCTGCAATGTCCTGTGACTGTGTAGCCCCAGTCTGAAGTGCTCCCCAACACCTGGAGGCTTCCCACTTTCTTGATAGTTGCGTGTGGGCAGCTGGGTAACAGATGGCGGACTGCAATGTAAGCTTGAGGAAGCCTCTGTAGGCTGGATAGAGGGACACCATGTCCATGGGCCAGAGTTTTCCCACCCCTGCTCTAAGTCATTTGGCCACTGGAGCAGGCAGGTTTCTGTAGCAACTTGTAGAACTGTCCTAGCTCCCCCTGTTTCAGAGTCTTCTCTGTGACTCAGTTGGATGACCTTGGGTGCTGTCTTCTGAGCAGATAATACTGGTGCCGGTACTTGACATAGATATGAGTCCCACTGAACTGACTTGCACTTGTGCCTGTGCTAACTGATAGTGCTGGTGCAATCCAGTTAGAGGATTGTGCTACCAAAAGTCCAGAACCTGAGGCCAAAGCCCTCAATCGTCTTACTCTGCAATAGTCCCATTGATTTCAGTAATAATTTGATTTATTTATTTATATTTCTTAGCCGCCCCCTCATACCCATGGCATCTCGGGGCGACTTACAACATATTCTGAAGCAAGTGGTTTGAGAACTGTACCGAGATTTACAAGCAGGACTTAATTTGTGGCAGGGTTTGTCAGGGCTCAGTTCCGGAACCCTGCCCCTGCTGCTGCTTTGCAAGACCTCACCCACGGATGGATGCAGAAACACTAGTTTCTGCCCCAGTCTCTTCTCTGACAAAGTTGGATGCCAAACAGCTGATCGGCAGAAGCAGTGCCAGCCCGTATAAGGGCCTGAACAAGGCTGGACAAAGTAGGCATGGGAGCAGGGGCTGGTGCAGTGTAGGTGTGGGGGGATGGCAGGGCAGCTCCACCAGCCCCTCAGTATTCCCCACCCCCACCCCAGGCTTCCATGATAAAGTGGTGGGGGGGCTTCTAGGGATAGGCTCGAGTGGCCGGCACTGCTGGTTTTGTGTGTGCGTGTGCGTGTTGCGGGTTTTTGTTTTTAAATTAAGTAGTGTCTAGTTGAAAGGCAAACCAGCTGGGTATTGTGGCTTCCATGTACAGTAGAAATATAATAGAAAGGTTGTCCATATTGTCACTTCTTTGTGATGAGAAACGTCTTGATGAATCAGTTAATGAGGATTATTAGTGACTCTTATTTTTGTGTTTGCAGGTGGCAAGGAGGAAAAATGACCCCGACTGCACATTTTACAAAGGAGAACAGATTTTTAAGTCACTGTTGGAGACTTTTGTATATGGTACATGCTTTTTTGACCATGGATTGTGAAGTCGAAAGAATATTCACTGACCAATTGCTTTACCTTATCAGGTGTGATCCTCCAGCGGATAGTGCCAGCTCTAGGACTTAGTATGGCTGCTCGCCCCATTCACCTCAGTGGAACTTGTACCTGTGCTAAATGGAAGCAAATAGTGCTATCTGCTCATAGAATTACGGCTCTGGGTTCCCAAAATGTACTAGGGTGATACTCCTATTTACTTTAACGGGGAGGATTTGCTCTAGTCTCCAGACTGCTATCATACCTCCTCTTCTTGCCAAAGCATAGCATGGTATGTAAAAGAAGTATAACGTGGAAACAAGCCTAAGATCAGTATGAGATTTTTCGAGTACATAAAGTTTAGAATTGTAAGTTTTAACAGGCTGGAAGAACATTAGTAGTGGGGCTGAGTCCACCCCACCCCCCTCATTTCCCCCTTGGATATGGGCCTGAACTGGCCTATTTGAGGCCAGCATATGGCATCCTGATAGTATCTGCAGGGCGCACTAGGAAGCATTGTTGCTTACCCAGGTAGAAAAGACCCTTATGCCATCTGTTCCCCATAAGTAAGTTAAGCACGTGCACCTGCATCTTCTCCAACTCATCAATGTATCTTTGTCTCTGCTGATGTTCACCTCTCCCTTGTCTTCCCCCTTCCTTGTCTCAGATTGTAAGCCCCTTGGTGTAGGGACCTATCTGTAACTAACTACTGATTGTACAGTGCCAGGTGCTATATAAATAATAAATAAAATAATAATAATAATAATACACCCCCAACAGAATACAAGAGTCAGACCATGAAGTGCTAGTCTTTTTGCAACTCCTGCAAAATCATCTGCTAAGTTCTGCTCCCCTAGGCTCACTGATTTTGGACCAAGATGATCACGTGTATCTGAGGGCTGGGTTTATTATTCTTTATATATTCATTCAAATTTTTAACCTGCCCTTCCCTCAAGGCTGACATAATCTATATAATAAAGGTTCATGTCATGCATGAGTTAGGTCTGACCAGAACACCATGTAAATGGAAAAACAAATGCTCCTTGTAGTGCACTACTAGTAATGCTGAGCAAACAGAACAAAGGGATATTTCCATGAAAACACTGTAAATTGGCTCTAGAAAGCTGTTGCTATGTTGGTCCCACATATAAGAAGTATTATTTTGCCTGCTTTGGGACATCTCTCTCTATATTGGTTTTAGTTTATCGATCAATTTTCTCTCTGATTCCATGCAGATTTTGAAGATGTTTCAGAGAAGCTGATGTCACCATTAATGGATACAAGAACATGCCTTAGCAACATTGAATCTCAGTACATGGCCAAGTCAAAGAACTCCAGTGAGGAATTATTCTCCCAGGGAGAATCGGTGTGCCAAAGCAAAATGCTGGGTTGGTCAAATGAAAGCTACAGAATGGGAAGAGACTCTGTCGATAAAGCATCGTGGGAAATTGAGAGTGAGGATGTTTTGCTGGCAGAGGAATTAACAGCAAACAAGACGCATGTCCCTGCTCAAGAAGATCCGTTTGTAATAATGGGAGAGTCGCTACTGGACTGCATTGTGAAGGAATCTCCCATCAAAGAAGTGTCCAGTTTTCTCTCACAACCCGCAGGCTCTTTATTTAGGACAGATGTGTGTTTTGCTGCTGAAGAACTATTTCTTGAAGAGGACACCTTAAACTTGGCTGAAGAAGCACCCAGTTGTGAAGGAAATATGGTAAGATTCCCCCCAGCTTTCTGACTAAAAATGGAAGAAATCTAATGAAAACTGTTATGTTTAATGCTCACTGGTGGTTGAGTTCATGGATGGAAAACCAGGGATGAGTGAGCACAGAAAGGATATATGTGTGCCCCCTCCCTCCAAGTTTAGGATTCAAGAGATTCCCCCCTTAATTTCAGTGCTCAGCAGTCTCCATGATGATGATTTTGTGGTAGCTGGACCAATGGGTGGAGCAACCAATCATTTTGCAGGGGTAAATGTGTGGAACTTTAGGTATTAACAGGGAAAAGCTTTAGATGCATAGTATAGATGCATAGTGGTATCCATGGCTTAGAACTGGTATAGATGCATCGTGGTATCCATGGCTTAGAACTGAACCACCATACTGCCTGATTTTATAAATATTAATAACACAGGGGGCTGTCTGGGCATGTGCGAGCATTAGGACGCGTGTGGCTGTGCTCCTGCTAGACCCGATGCCAAAATAGAGAAATAAAACACTACTGAGGAAAAATAAAATAACCTAAAATAAAAGAAAGACCTGAAAAAAGGAATGAGCTTAGAAAAAAAAGAGAAGCAGACTCAACTATTGATAAATATTACCTCCCTCAGCGAAGCACAAGGAAAGGGGAGGCCGTGTGTAACAAAATGGCCGACGCAGCACGCAGGGAAGAAGCCAGGGACCCAGACAACTTAACGCAAGTATTGGAGTTATTTAAATCAATAAAAGAGGATCTTGCCATAAATAAAGAGGGGATTTCCTCCATAACTGCTGCATTGGGAGATTTGAGGACCCAAATTGAGGGAGTCAATAAGAGAATAGACACTGCAGAGCAAAGAATAAGTGACATGGAGGATAGAGAAAACAACTCAGAGCAGAGAACTACTAGAACTGAGGTACAACTGTCTGCTCTGCAAGCAAAAATAGAAGACCTGGAAAATCGCTCCAGGCGGAACAACTTGAGAGTGATGGGGGTGCCGGAGGGATTAGAAGTGGAAGGTACATGTAAGTTGTTGCTGCATGTATTCAAAACAATTTTCCCTGACAAGGAGGAATTGCACCATATTGAATTGGAAAGAGCTCACAGGTCACTGAGACCTAAACCTAAAGAGCAATCCCCCCCCCAGAGCAATCATAGTCAAACTGCTTAGATTTGCAGATAAAGAAGCCTTGATGAAGGCAGCCAGAGGGGCAACAGAAATGATTTATCAAGGAGCAAGGATCTCTATTTATCCAGATCTAGCATATGAAACCATACAGAAGAGAAAGGCCTGGAAACCCATGCTTGAAGCCCTTCATAAAAAAAATATAAGAGCCCAGATTTTCTTCCCAGCAAGATTCACGTTTGTCCATCAAGGAAGGAGAAGATTTTTTTCTCAGTTACCGGAGTTACAGGACTATATGGCAAAAAACTTTAAAGACTGAAGGCAGAAAAAAAGGTGTAAGCGTGAGGGCCTGTAAAGTGCTTGAATGAACATTGTAAGCTCTACAAAGCTAATGAGGATTTGTTAAAAAAAAGGGATACAGTAAATGGTCTGCAAATGAAAGGTTTAATTATTTCGGTTACAAAGAAAAGAATGTTTAAAAGAAAGGTTTATGAGAAATGGCAAAGGGTCTGGGGGGATGCAAAGAGCCTGTTGGCACGTCACTCCTAGAAGGGAGCTCCCCACAAAAGTTTAAAATAGAATTTATAGACAGGGGGGAAATTCAAATGTCCTATGTAAGGAATTGGAAGCAAGAAGCTATGGAGGGAGGGGAGTGGGGAGGAAAGGGGGGAAAGTTTATTGGTTTTTGTTGGTTAAAAAATAGAGGGAATATACTATTGACATGCTCATCTAGGTGCATAAGAAGAGAAACAGCTAGGATTCAGTCAAAAAAGCAGTGTAAGCAAGGTATAAAATACGCAGATAACAGGAGAAGTCAACACAAGGAAAAACAACTCTTAAAGAGTGATGATGGATAGAGTTAGACTGTTATCCTTTAATGTATGTGGATTGAACAATCCTATAAAAAGAAAAAAGGTCTGGCAGCTGCTGCATAAAGATCAGATAGAAATTTTCGCAATTCAAGAAACTCATTTATTGAGGCAGGACAATCATAGATTTGCTAACAGGGGGTATAAAGTATTTTTTTCAAATGCAAAAAAAAAAAAAGCTGGAGTTGCGATTGGGATATCAACAAAAATAAAATGGCAGACGCAGTGCATTGAAAGAGATGAGAAGGGCAGGATGATATTAATTAAAGGATCAATAGGGCAAGAACAATACACTATTTGCTCTATTTACGCACCAAACAACAACACTGCAGCTTACTTTGCAGAGCTGTTACCAAATTTAGAACAAAAAATAATAGGACAAGCAGTGTTGTGTGGAGACTTTAATTGCCCACTTTCATCCTTGGACCTATCTACAAAAAACAAACTAAATAAGCAACAGAATAGAATTGTGCAGTTAATAGAAAAATACAAGTGGATAGACATATGGAGAGTTCTCCATCCAAAAAAACAGGAATTCACCTTTTATTCTAATCCGCATAAAGTGTCCACTAAAATAGATCATATTTTAATAAACCAAAATTTATTCAAGGAAGGAATGCAAGCTTATATTCAAATCCTTCCCTTCTCAGACCACAATGCTATCAAGCTAGAGATAAAGGAGGGAACACAAAAAAACACCAATGCATATAGATGGTCTATGAAAAAACTTTATTTAAACAACAGCTGGATTAAAGAGCAGATACAAAATGCAATAGTAGAATATTTCCACTTTAATGATGGGCCAGAGATCTCGCCAATAACATTGTGGGAAGCGGCTAAGACTGTGATCAGGGGACAGTTCATTTCCTTAGAAGCATACCTAAAAAAAGAAAAAAATAAACAGGTAAACGAGCTACTATTACAAATTAAACATTTAGCTAAGCAACCAGCAATTAATGCAGAAAAAATTGCTATATTAAAAAGTCAAATAAACTTAATAGAAACAGAACAGATGGTATCTAGGATTAGATACACTAAGGCGTATTATTTTGACAAAGCTAATAAGGCAGACAAAGTTTTGGCTGGATTGGTAAAAAAAAAAGGACAAAAAACTAGCATCCCATATATTAGAGAAAGACAGGACTCAATATTGTTAATGGGAAAAGAAAAAGAAAGATGTTTTATGGAATTCTATGAAGATATCTACAGGACAAGGAATCCTAAAAAAGAAGATATAGATAGTTTTCTAAACTCAATCAAGTTACCTAAAATTACAAGGGAGCAGAACGAATACCTCAATAGTGCTATAGAGTTAACGGAGGTTAAAGCAGTAATAATTTTTTTTCCAAAAAACAAAGCTTCAGGCCCCGACGGTTACCCCGTAGAATTCTACAAAACTTTTGAAGAACAAGTTAGCCCAATACTAACCAGAATGTTTAATACTTTTTTACAGAAACAAGAAATGCCCAAAACATTCAATGAGGCACATATCATGTTGTGCCCAAAACCGGGAAAAAATGTGGAATTATGTAGCGGCTTTCGTCCTATCTCCCTAATCAATACTGATGCCAAGATTTTTACAAAAATACTGGCCAACAGATTGGGGACAATTATACCAAATATCATTGCACCAGAACAGTCTGGATTTATAGCGGGCCGGTTAGGGATTGATAATATAAGAAAAGTAATTAATATTATCCACCAAATTCGTAAAAATAAGTCCCCGGCCGCAGTGGTCTCCTTAGATGCTGCGAAAGCATTTGACATGGTGGAACATAAATATTTGATACACACTATGGAAAAAATGGGAATGAAGGGCAATTTTACAGAATGGATAAAATTAATCTATAAAGAACCCAGGGCAAAAATAATATTGGATGGGGTAGTAACACCAGAGTTTAATTTGACCCGAGGCACTAGGCAGGGTTGTCCCCTGTCACCGTTATTATTTGATATAGCAATAGAACCATTGGCTATAGCAATAAAACAATCCCAGCACATCAAAGGGATAAAAATGGGAAAGGAAGAATATAAGACAGCTCTATACGCAGACGATATGATGTTATTTCTCACAGATCTTCCAAATACTGTGCCTAATTTGTTAAAGATGGTGGAAAAATTTGGGGCGGTTTCAGGATATACGATAAATGTTGAAAAATCACAAATGTTGATATTTAACGAGGAGAAGCTTTCTAGAGCAGAATTACAAAAAGCCACACCATTCAGTGTACAAAGTAATGCACTAAAATATTTAGGTATCAACATTACTAAAAAACCCAAAGATCTGTATAAATTCAATTTCCTCCCGCTAGTGGAAATAGTTAATGGAAAGGAAGCAGATTGGAAAAATTTGCAAATTTCTTGGGCCGGTAGAATGAATTTAATAAAGATGGTAATTTTACCTAAATTATTGTACACCTCTCTGGCCTTACCGATACATGTCCCCAAGCAATATTTTTCCACCATTAATAAAATTATTGCCAGAATTATTTGGAACAGAAAAAAACCTAGAGTTAGAAGAACAATCCTATACACCTCAAAAGAAAAGGGAGGTATGAGTGCTCCAGATATCAAATTGTACCACTGGGCGTCTGTTCTCAGGGGTATAAAACACTGGTATCACAGCAGCAAGATACCTGAGTGGATACAGATGGAAAAAAGCCTCTGCGAGATAGAGAACTTTAAAACACTTCTCATGGAAGAGATGGATATTAAAAAACAAATAGATATGGAGCATCCGTTCATTGGCATGGCTATCCATACCTGGGAACAGTGCACAAATAAAGCAGAGATGATAAAAAATAAATCCCCTTTCTCCCCAATTTTTGGAAGCTGGGCAAGGAGGGCAGATATACCGGTGACAATTAGCAAGACCTGGGAAGCAAAAGGATTAAAAATAGCAAAAGATCTTTTTGTAGGGGAGGAAATACTAACCATTGATACCATTAAAGATAAACTGGGTAGGGAGCCAGACCCCTTTACTTACACAAAAATAAAAAGTAAGTTTAATAAGAAGAAGAACAAACCCCACTATATTAGAGAAAGCACGGATCTGGAAAAAGTAATATATGGAGATTCATCCCAAACACACATAATATCTCGGCTATATAAAGTCCTACGCAATTTATACAACTTACCTGATGCAGGGTACATCTCTCAGTGGGAAGAAGACCTACAAATAAAAATAGAAAAAAAAGAGATGTTACAAATATGGGATAACATGCATAAAGGCTCTAGATCGCTATCTCTTAGAGAACCGCAAATAAAAACTATATACCGCATGTATTATACCCCACATAAATTGCATAAAATAAATACAGCCTATCCTGGTAATTGCTGGCAGGGGTGCGCAGCCCCAGGGACTTGGATGCACTGCTGGTGGTCTTGCCCATATATAAATGAGTTCTGGAAGGAGATCTGGCCTCACATGAATGATTTAGCTCAACAGGAGATACCATTCCAGCCTACCTTTGCTTTGTTGGGCATCTTTCCAGAGATACAGGTTATTAAGGAGCGGCGACAAGCATGCCAACAACTAAGAATTGCAGCGATATATACTGTTATTTGCAACTGGAAATCAAAGAAAAGACCTTCGTTTAAGAAATGGATCCACAGGATCTGGTATACACTTACCTTGGAACGTATCCACGCTGAAATCCATCAAGAACTTGAATCCTTTTATGCTGTATGGAGTAACATATGGGAATTATTGCAAAAACAGTTGAACCTAGACAAGGAAAATGTATTGTTATGTTTAACAAAAATTTAGTTAAATAATAATAGGGGTAACTTACTTTTGTAGGGTTGGACCATCGCTGTAAGGGCATTTTGCCTCGGTCCATATCGATTATTGTCGGTTTGTTATGTGAGTTACCGAGAGTTATGAAAAATAATAAAAATACATTAAAAAAAAAAAAATTAATAACACAGATGATAGTGAAGTTGAACCTATAGCCCTTGATCAGGGGTGGGGAACCTTTTCTCTCCCCCAGTCCACTTTGAAAACTAGTACAAACTCTGCAGGCCCGATAGGATTTGTGGGGTGGAGGTGCTTAAGGGGAGTGTTCAGGATAGAGGAAGGAAAGGGAGGGTCCAGAGATCATGGATTCATGCCAGGGATCCATTTTGTATATTTGAGTGCATGCCCTTGTCTTCCCTGTAAGCACGTTGCTCCAGCGTTTGAAGGCAGAGGCTGGATCCATGGGCCAGATCCGTGAATTGGAAAAGGACCAAATAAAAATAAGCTGCAGGCCAGATTTTGGCATTTGGAGGTTCTCAATCTCTACCCTAGATGACCGTAGCAATAGTAGTACTTTTAAAAAATACACTGAGCTCCAAATTCTGTGGAATAGCATACTTCCATTAGTCTACATTCAACTGACAAACATTCTCTCTGTCTTTTGACAGGTGGTTACAGTAGAGCACATTGACCCTGCAAAGAAGTCAAGGGACTCTGGTCGTACAACTTCTCCAGACTCTTTGGATGAAGACATAGTTTACGTTCGCACTCTGATACAGTCAGATAGAGACATCGGATGGCTTAATTATTTCCCCTTATTACAAAGACAGGCTAAGGATTCTACGGTAAATAGTTCAGGTTTGGCCTTAGTGGAACTCTTGATTAAATTTGATATGTTCCCACTAAATGGCTCTTCGCCGGGTGATCTAGATGGTGAATTTACTTTTATTTCCCACTTAGGAGCTAGTAGAGTTGATTATATCATTGTCACCCAGGAATTGTTTTCCCTGGCAGAAACTTTCCAGATAGGAGATTGTCACTTTAGTGATCATTTCCCATTAATTGCTTGTCTTTCTAACCAAGTTGTACCAGAAAATGTGGAAAAACGGGGTTTGGAGAACACTCACCTTTTACGGGACTATTATGATAAATTACCATGGAGTGCTATACTGGCGTCGAATCTCGATACTGTTTGCCAGACGCTTGGTGGTTCAGAAATTAGGAACTATTTCTGTCTTCATTTGCAAGCATCGAATAGTCAACTGCTCCAAGGGTATAATGCTGTTATAGAACTTTTTAGGAGCTTTCTTGTAAAATGTCCTAAACCTGAAGGTACCTCTATATGTAAATCAATCCATCTATGGTTTGATCATGAGTTCAGGAAAGCTAAATTAGAAATGAATAAGATGTACCAAATGTATAGAATTGGTAAAATGCCGGATTTTAGGCTAGAATTTCCTAAAGCTAAAAAGAAATACAGAAGACTGATTAAACAAAAAAAGAGATATTATGAAGTCAGTCAGTGGGAGAAATTATATTTAGCGGCTCAGGAAAAGGACTCCGGATTATTCTGGAAAATTCTAAATGGCGCTCCTAAGAGGCAAACAATGGGACCGACGGTAGGGATACCAAATGCTAAGTGGGAGCAGTTTTTTACATCTAAGTTCTCTGATCACTTAGATTATACTATTCCCTTTGCAATCCAGGAGATGCCAAATTGGCCGCCAGTTGACCCTCAGATAGTGAGCAAGCTGATTGATAATATAAAGCTACGTAAGGCTCCGGGTTATGATTTAATCCCGGCGGAATTCTTCAAGGGGCAAAAAGACCGGTGGGTGCCATTCTTGACTGCCCTATTCACTTGGGTAAATGAGAATGGTTTGATTCCTGCTGATTGGCTGGTAGCGGTAGTTGTCCTGGTTTTTAAGAAGGGTTCAAGAGGGGATCCACCTAATTATTGCCCCATCAGCCTCCTCAGTGTCATAGGCAAACTATATGCCAAATTTCTGGCAGAGATTTTTATAGACTGGCTCCAGAGAGAAAAAAATCATTTATCAGGTACAGGCAGGTTTTCAGAGGGGCCGGTCTACAATAGATCATGTTATGATACTTATGCATGTGGTTGGAAAGTATGTGGTAAAGAATAGAAGGTTATTCTCTGCTTTTGTTGATTTGAAGGCTGCTTTCGACTTAGTCGATAGACCTAGGCTGTGGCAAAAATTAGAAAAGACTACTATCGACCGTAGACTTTTGTATCTCATCACGACCCTTCATTCTGATAATGTCCTGAGAATTAGGACAAACAGTACCGGGCAGTTAGCTAATATAATCCCTTCTCATATCAGGATGAGGCAGGGATGTATATTGGCTCCAAGTTTATTCAACATTTTTCTAAATGATTTAATACCAAAAGTTTCTGTTTCGGGATTTCATCCACCAAGAGCGGCAGATCATACCGTTGGGGCACTTCTATATGTGGATGACGCAGTTATATTATCCCAATCCAAAATTGGGATGAACAAACAACTAGGAGAATTGGCGAATTATTGTTCCACAAATAAACTGCAATTTAACTATGCAAAAACCAAAATTATGGTCTTTGGTAAAGAAAGAAAGAAGATTTCTTGGAGGATAGGCCCAGAAAGTATCGAACAAGTTGATAAATATAAATACCTTGGTAATATCCTTAGCAAAACAGGTAGCTGGGAAACCCAGGCCAAATCGGCCTTAAACCGAGCAACAGGTATGGGCGCTATTATCCTGAATTATTTTGCTAGGAAAGGAGCTGGAAGAGAAATGATGGCCTTGAAGAGTTTTTAACGCAAAGGTTGCTTCTCAATTGTTTTATGGAGCATCAATTTGGGCAGTTATCCGCCCGTTCAACTTGGATAGAATCCAATCAATATTTCTGAAGAACCTTCTTCAGCTTCCCGTGGGAGTAGTTTTGGCTGCCCCCAGGGTCGAGTTGGGGCAACTCAGATGGAAAATGAAAGCAATGAAGTATGTTTTGTCACTCTGGTTGCGTGCTGAAATATTCCCTCAATCAGGTTTGTTTCCTCTTCTTGTTAAAGATAAATTTGAATCCCATCCCCATGGTCCCTTAAAATGAGAGACTTTATAATTAAATTGGGATTTTCAGTATTATATATACGAAGCAAGGGACTTTTGGTGGCCAAGTCAGAAATATACAGAGGGATAGAGGACATTGCCCGACAGGAGGCCATAGCTATAATTAAGGCCTTCACCAGCACTGGGGATTTATTTAGATGTAATTCCTAGGGCCTGGCAGATGACAAATTATTTTGCCAATAATTGGCATCGAGTATTGGGGGGGAAAATGCCTTTCGGCCCGGCTAAATGTATTCCCTTCAAAGGTTTTAGAAGGATGTTATGCTGGGATACCTTTCGCAGAGCTGCTGTGTCCTTTTTATTTTCAGCAGGTTGAAACAGTGAGCCATATTCTTATAGAATGTCAACTTTATCACAAGATTAGAACGCAATATCTGGATTCAATACTGATCAGATATCCAGGAAGATCAATTTCAGAACTTGTAATAATTCTACTAGCTGACCAACTTCCTGAGGTTACCCAGGCTGTAACCAAATTTCTGTTAAAAACATTTACAATTCGTTAATGATTTTTGAATTTTAAGCTACTTAGTCTATAGGAAAATTATCAAGCTTGAGTTTCTCTCAAAGTAAGTTGTGAATGTCACAGATGTTATGATAAGCAAAATGTTATGATGTGACAGGAAATAGTTTTTTGTACTTTGAATCTTATATTTTTAATGTGTATTTTTATGGGCTATGGCCTTCAGCTATGCCCGGTTATTAATAATAATGAATTGAATTGATAGAGACATGAAAGAAACTCTCGAGCAATTTGCAACATGGTTGCAGGAAGAGGGAAGACTTTGGCAATGGTTCTCCATCTGGAAGCGTGAGGGTCCTTTTTTATTTAAAACTTTTTTGTGCACAGATAACACAACAGAGGGAAAGAGTTTTTATCTTAAATGAGCTGAACTGCATAAAAACTGTGGGTCTAATTCTTTCTCATTTCATTTTGTGTTGGGACTATAGGAGTATTGTTATGTCCCTGGGAATGGAGGGTTTAATGTACACCTTCCTTTGGACTGTGTCCCCTTGCCAGGGCCATCAAGTACTTTGTGTTAAGGGTATATGCAACAAAACAGAAGTGGGGCAGAGAAGAAGCAGTGAGATAGACAGACTGAATCTGGAGCTTGGCTGAGCAGGAAGCAAGCGGGAAGCCTGGGTGCAAAGGCAAAGGACCTTTTGGGGATCCATGCTGGACCTTGGGGGTCCAGTGGTGTCTACTTGAAGAAGCACATGCAGGAGCTGTTAACTGTTTCCTTCCAAGCCTCCTCGACTTGTAAATCTGTAAATAAGCGGATTTCTATGCATGCCATAAGCCTCTAGTTTACCCCACTCATGATATCAGTGTTGTTGCTCACCCCCCTCCCCAAGTGAAGGGAAGTTCCAGGGTGGCACTTTCTGGGTTCAGGTTTCCTTTTTCCTGTTTCCCTATTTTCCAGGGGAGAGGAAAAAAACTGGACTCATGGTATGCCAATATAGTCACTGTCATAGTTACGTTTGGGACCAAGATGGCAACTGCCCTCTTTCTCTCTAGAACACAGAGAGCACTGGAGCCTGTCTCAAACAGGGGCAAGGGCCAAATGCTTCAGATGACAAACAAAAACAGGATAGGATTATTAAATGATCCATCCCCTGGGACTCACCCCATCTACCAGCAGCTAGAGGTTTAATCTTTGATAGCCATTGATATCCTTGATAGCCACTGATGGACTAGTCCTTCATGAACTTATCTCATTCTTTTGTGATTTATCCTCACAACGTTTCACGGAAATGAATACCACAGGTTGGGTGTTGTGCGAAGAGAAAAAAACCCAACAACTTCATTTGTTTTAGAATCATAGAGTTGGAAGGGATATCAGAGGTCATCTAGTCCAACCCCCTGCTCAATGCAGTAAATCCACAGCTACAGCATCCCGGACAGATGGCCGACCAGCCTCTCTTTTAAACTTCATGAGCTCGCATGTAATTTCATCACATCCCCCTACTTGTAGTAAATAAATAATAGTTCCCCAGTCACCTTCTCTGCACCGTTCGTGATTTTATAAACTTCTGTTATGTCCCCCACCCGGTTCTCTCTATTCTGAGCTGTAGAACCCTATTTGTTTGGGCCCCTTTTTGGAGTTGGTGAACAGAACAGCACCAAATATTAAATATGTGGACTCATCAAAGATTTAAGTGAGGCATTGTATTTTCTATCTCTTTCCTAATAATTCCTAACACCTGGTTAGCATTTTGACCACTGTTGAGAATCAAAGCTTTTATTGAGTTTAAAGGAAACAGTAAGGATGTATTTGCACTGGTGGACTGATGCCAACATCGGGTAAAAAACAAACAGGAGTAATGGTGGCCCACTGTGGCCTGGGACTCACCTGCTCATCTCTTCCAGCACCGCCAGATATTGGGCCAGGGTGGGTAGACGGCTGGTCTGGCATGTGTACTCGGGAAAATCGCTGAGGCACATCCTAGGCCAATGGCCACCCGCGCAGGCCACTCCAGGCCAATGCAGGCCGGCACATCTGTTCAGTTCCCCTCTCCAACCTGGGGAGCAGTGACTACAGTGCAGTTTCTTCATGATCTCTTAATGGCCAAGGCCAGGGCCATTTTCTATCATCCTCCTTGACCTATCTGCTGCTTTCAACACCGTTGACCACCACCTGCTCCATGACACTCTGTCCTCCTTTAGATTTCGTTACTCTGTCCTATCCTGGTTCTTCTCTTACCTCTACCACTGCATATATACAGTGTATCCTTTGATGGATCTTTCTCTATGGCTATCTCACTATCGATTGGTGTGCACTAGGGCTCAGTCCTGGAACCTCTTCTCTTTTCTCTCTACACTTTTTCCCTTGGTGCTCTGATCTCCTCCTATGGATTTCAGTACCATCTTTATGCTGATGATTCTCAGATCTACCTTTCTGTACCAAAACTATCACCGAGAATCAGGGGCGGATTGGCCATTGAACCCACCGGGAGGATTCCCAGTGGGCTGGGCCGGCTGGAGGGCCGGTCCAGCTGTCTTTTTTTAAAAAAAATAATAAAATAAATAATTGTTGGTCCCGACCCCTTTTGGGTTGGGTCGGGAGGGGAGACGTCCCCCCCGGCCCTGCCTCCTAGGAGCAGCAGCTGCAGCAGCAGCGGGGACTCGATCCGGCTGGTAGATACAAACACAGCTCCTCCCATGTGCTGATCAAAAGGTTGCTACCTTGTAAAGAAGGTTCTTTGAGATGACTCCAGCCTCTGGAGAGCACAGCGGAGCAGCAGCAGAGCACGTGGAGGAGGCGAAGCGAGCCAGCAGGTGGGGCCTGCCTGGGGAGGGCCGGGGGGCTTGGGTCTGCTTGAGGGGGCGGCTGGGGGGGCGGTTTGGGTCTCTTT
>QEPC01012145.1:6779454-6834900 GCA_003113815.1 Sphenodon punctatus
CTAAGACTAGGTGTGTTCAGGAGGGAAGTAGGAGAAGCTCTCTGAATATCTCTCAGACACAAAGAGATAAGAAACATCCTGGGGAGAGGAGACTAACCAATCAGGTCCTAGCAGGAGTAGAACTAAGTGGATGGGGGAGGGGTTCCCTGATCTGACTGTCTCTACTCCTGCTGTTTCTAGCAAACAAGCAGGATAAGGTGCTTAGGGGAGATGTAACTAAGGAATGTATCCAACACTTTTTGCTTTTTCTCAATTTGAAAATAGGTTGCAGTTTCCCCAAGGGGAGCACACGAGGCCGAAGAAAAATCTTTATTCCATCCTTTAGAGAAGACATTCATTATCCAGGAAGCAAGCAGACATGGAGACATAGGTGATAATGGAGTTTTGCCATCTTGTACTGCAAGGAGCCACTGCCAGAGTCCTTATGAAGCTTCCCTAAATACCTGTGAGACAAAAAGCACAGAGTTTAGCCTAAAGAAACTGCTGCTTCAGGAAGGAGATATGGATTTTAATAATGTCATTAAGGGGTTAGAGCAGGACCATCAGAAACAGCAAACTCAAATTATGGACCTTCAGTGTGATAATACATTTTTAGAGAAGAAGATTAAAGAAGTGGAGACACTGCTGCTCCAGGAAGATGGCATGGACTTGAACCAAGTCATCAAAAGGCTAGAGCAGGACCAGAAGAAGCAGCAGACCCAAATCATGGATCTCTACTATGACAACATTTCTCTGGACTCCAAGATTAAAGAGCTAGAGCTGGAGATTGTCAAGCAGCAACAATTCATCGACGCCATAACCAAGCTGAAGAAGTACACCGAAGAGCTAATAGAAGCCAGGAACAAAGTCACTGTGGAGAAAAATGAGACCGAAAAATGTCTACAGAATGTGCAAGAGGCCTTGTCTAGCACCACGGAGCACCTACAGGAATCCGAGGCTGAAAGACAAACTCTGCTGTTGCAGCTGGAGGAACTTAAAGCTGACTATAGTCTCCTTCAGGGGAAGCATCAGGCTGAGGAGGAGCAGAAGAACAAGTCTCTGAGCCAGTGCTTAGAGATGGACTACACAATATGCAGGAAAGAGCAAGAGATACAAGAACTGCAGTATCTCAGGCAGACATTGGAGAATGAGGTCAAGAGTGCCACCTCAGCCTTGCACAAGCTGAGGGAGGAGAAGGAGAATGCAGAGGAATGGCTCCTGTCCTTGCAGGCTGAATTTCAAAGACAGAAGGACGAGAGGCTGGCAGAGAGGGAGCAGCTCAGCTCCAGATATGACAAGCTGGTTGCTCAGATTAAAACCTGGCAGATGGAATCTGAAAAGGAAAGGGCTGAGACAGAGAAAGTGCAGCAGCAAATTGACTTGTTCAGAACAGAAAATAGTGACCTTCAAAAACAAGTAGCGAAGGACAGAGAGCAACATCGTTTGCTACAACTGGAGGCTGCCAGGTGGAAAGAGCAGTATGACAAAATCCGAGAGTCGCAGACAGTGAAGGTAGGAGGAGTACACCACCTGAATCCATAGAGCACTGTAGCCTTGTAAGCACATGCCTTCCCATACAATCAACGGCTATGCATGGAAAAATTGTGGGGGAAGATTGTGAGAGACACAAATAGGATCCAGACAGTCCAGAAATTGTTTTTGTCAAGTGTCTGGGTTGGGATACCAATTGTCTGGAAACTGAAGTACTGAAATGGCATTGCCTCCTTTAGTCTTGGGCATCTGGGAGAGGGGAATCAACTCCACAGTGAAAACACCAGGACAGGGCATCCTGCAGCCAGGCTGGTGGTGTTTTTCGTCAGACACAGTATGTTGCCCCTGGTTTTCTGGCTCCGGCATAGTAGGGAGAAGGACAGTAGCGGTGACCTGTGGGTGTGTCTCACTGGCAAGACACTCTACAGGCCACGTCAGAGGGAAAAAGAAAGAGACCGATCCTGCTCACTGGATTAGGCCTCTCCCTCCCCCCCCCCTTTCCTCAACCCCCCTATGCCTCTGTATCCAGTTTTTGTTCCATCTAACCCTACCTACGCCCAGACTTCACTTTTGTTTATTATCCCAGCCTCAGTAGGCTAAATGTTCATAAATTGACATCAGGGGATGCATGCAAATCCACGTAAGTGCATGTTGTCCGGTTTTTGCCCTCAGAACAAAGGGCAGCTCTACACACACACACACAGGGGGTTAGGTTCCCACCTATCGTTGACTTTTGGTGGGCTCAGCATCTGACTGCCCTTTGTGCCTTTTAAAAAGCTCGCCATACATCTTCCCTTCACATTGGCCTATATTCTGTGGATCTGTAGGGCTCCGAAATGAGGGACGTTCCTTTAGAATAAGGGACCTCTGACAACCCTACCTGTTGCTACCCCTAATGCTCCCAACAGGGCAAGTGGTAATGCTTCTGGTCTCACTGAGGAAGGAGGACCCTCCCACTCCAAATGGGGTGGAAGCACGATTGTGCTATCTCACCTGACCCTAGTTTGAAGATTTCATTGAGATTTCTCCTTGCTCTCTGGCCTTGGGCAGCACGTTGCCAATACATCTGTTTACCTAAAGCACAAGTCAGAAATAGCTGCTATTTGTACATTTTAAAATCTGAATACTGAGCTCCTGAACATGGATTCTACATCCTGAAATAAATGTAGTACCCAAATTGGGGGGGGGGGGGGATGCGAGAGGGGAGTTATGTTCACCAAAAAGGACGAGTTTTCCCTCCCTCTGCCCCTCCTCTTTTTCATAGTGGCAGCAGTGGAAAGCAGGGGTCTGAGTAAACAAGCCTTTGTACTGAGAAGGCACACACAAGGGAATTAAGGATGCACTCCTCCAAGCAGATAGCACGAGTCCTAGTACTTAGCACAGGGGCAAGCCCCACTGAAGTGATGGGATTCACACCTGCACTGGCTACCAACATCAGCCATCTGGAGGGCTACACAGCACTGTACATTGGCTTCTTTTGCGATGCCTTCGTGCAAGGAGCTGATGCAGTACCAAATGATCCAGGCACTCAGACGTAAAATTGGCTTACAGAGGGAAGAGCTGAGAAAGAAAGAAGAAGAAATCGAGTGGAAGATGCACATTCTAGGGAGGTTTCTTCTGGTAGGTTTGTCTGATCTTCTACTGTATTTTTAAAGAATAAAATTTCCTACTGGCACCTAATATTTTCCCCTTTTTTCCTATACAAGTAGTACTATTTTATGCACTTGTATATCCTGGTCCTACACTCTTTTTTGGAGGCAAAGCTCTCCAGGACTACTGGGAATACTGACTCAGGAATTTCTATGGCAGCGGATAACCTGCCTTGAGCACGAGATTGCATTACTCTGACCACTGAGAATAGGACTAGCGATAATGGGTTTAAATTAAAGGAGAAAAGATTTAGGCTGAACATTAGGAGGAACTTTCTAATTTCCAGGACAGTTAGTCTAATTTCCTCTGAGGTCCCTTTCAATCCTAAAATTCTGTAATTTCATATGTGAGTCATGTAGTGCACTGGAGGCATTTCCCTTCTCTTGGGGACATGAGGGAGGAGATATTGAATGTGTGTTGTAGCCACAGAGCACCCAGTCCTGAGTAATTAGCAATACATGGTCACACAGAAGATCTGAAATATACAAGCATCCATGTCAATGCTTATAATGAAGCTTGTAGAGGTACTGGAATTAGAAATGGAATTTAAAGTATTTCCCACTGTTTAGCAAGCTTTTAGCTGCTGGAATAGAAACATTGGAACAGGGCAGGGCACTACTAGAACGCTACACCCTTTTATTGCTCCACTTTCAAATACTGAGAGGTTCTGCTGC
This sequence comes from Sphenodon punctatus, assembly GCA_003113815.1. Lineage (NCBI taxonomy): Eukaryota > Metazoa > Chordata > Lepidosauria > Sphenodontia > Sphenodontidae > Sphenodon > Sphenodon punctatus. The sequence continues at coordinate 6,783,249 of QEPC01012145.1, forward strand.
CCCCCCTCTCACCCCTGCTGCCTATCACTATCAGTCTCGGCCAGGGGAAATGAGGGGGAGAGAGGCAGAGGCCCTGTCTCTCCCTCATTTCCCCTGGCCGAAACAACCAGGCAGTGGAGGGGGCGAGTGCGTGAGGGAGAGGCAGGGCCTCTGTCTGCTTCTCCCTCACTTCCGCCGGAAGTGAGGGAAGAAACAGAGGCCCCGCCTCTCCCTCACTCCATGGGTGCCCCCTCGCCTGTCAGTCTCTCAGCCAGGGGAAATGAGGGAGATGCGGAGCCTCTGCCTATCTCTCCCTCATTTCCCCTGGTAGAGGCCTGAGAGCGTGACAGGCAGCGGAGGGGGGGGGCAGAGTGAGGGAGAGGGGGGCCCTCTGCCTCTCCCTCACTCCTGCTGTCCCCCCCGCCCAACCTGACCCAAATTTTAAAAAAAATATAAATTAAAAATCAAACCCAAACCTGCCTGCGAGGACCCCCCAAGTGCAGGACCCTGGGCCCCACGGTAAGGCCGACCCTGGTGAAGGGAGACATGATTATGGCTTTCAAATATGTAAAGGGCTGCTATAAGCAAGATGTTGCCCTCTTCTCTCTGGCCACTAAGAATAGGACTAGCAATAATGCGTTTAAATTAAAGGAGAATAGATTTAGACTGAACATAAGGAAGAACTTACTAATTTCCAGGGCTGTTATGCAGTAGAATAATTTGCCAAGGGAGGTTGTGCAGGCCCCATCACTGGAGGCCTTTCAAAATAGATTAGGTAGACATCTCTCAGGTACATCTTGTAGATTTGGGGACTGGGCTAGTTAGCCCCTGGAATTCCTTCCAGCTCTATGATTCTATATACAGTTCAATGGATGTTAATTTTTAAGGCTCTTTTCTGAGCACTACCCATAGTTGGCAACAGAACTAATTTAGGTTTTGCTTTTGCAGCTCTCTTTAGTGGTTTTTGGTTGATCAGCAGCCATTGTCTTGTAATCTGACATATCAATGTATCAATACAGGATATGAAGTCAATGCATTCCGATTTATCCCTCAAAAGCCTCCATAGTGAAGAGGACCATTTCAATTCTCCATATGTGCAGAGAGCGTCCCACCTTTTGTCTAAAATTCGCAGTCTTCTGGCTCTGACTGAGGGACTACTTACCTGCCAGGTAATGCAAAACAGGTCATTCACAAGCTGTCTAGATAAGAACTGATTTCAGATCCATCACTTGCTAATCACTTGTGCTGTTTTCCCCCCCATAATTTTAAAATAAAAGATTTTTCAGATCCATCTTGGAAACAAAAAAGAACTTTGTTTATCCTCTCACTCCAGTTTTCACTGGTCTCATTTATGTGACAGAGCCCAGATATGCTGCTGCTGTGGAGACAAAGTAGTTTGGGAGTTATCTTTTTATTGGACCAACTTCTGTTGGTAAGGGCATAAAAGACATCATCTAAACTACGTTGTCCCCATCTCTTACATTTGGGACCAATACAGCAACCACATTCTCTCTAGGCTGGGGAATCTCTGGTTCAGAAGTTACTTTGACCTGCCCTGACTCCTAGACCACTGAAAATCAGAAGTGCTTGGAAGGCAGCATTCTCTGCCCATTTGTAGAGGGCCGGGAAGAAGAAAAGACGGTGCAAAGCACTGGGTGTCTGTCTGAGACATGGGCAGACAACGAGATCAGGTTCAGTCAGATGCAGAGGCAGGGCAGAGAGAGACCAAACTTAGAAAGGAGTAGACACAGGGCAAGAAACAAGGAAAAAACAGAATAGGAAAGAGCATAGTTGAATTGCAGGACAAAAACTAGAATAGGTAGAGGCACAGGTCAGGCATAAACAGGACAAGAAGCGAATATGGGTTCAGGTCAGACGCCCAAGCATTGATCCACCTAGCTTCCTGTTCCCTGGGGTAGATGTTTTGTGAATGCCTCACCCCTTTTTAGGGAATTAGCTACGACAAGGGTCCACAAAATTAACTTTCACATGCACCTGGCGGTAGTAGCCAATTTAGGTTTGGGGGTCTAACACCTGCAATTGGGCTTAAGGCCCTCCAGCCTTCACATCACCCTTTACAGCTGGCCCGGTCCACCGGGTAGGGGCTTCTCCCAACTAGTGGGTCCCCAGTATAAGCTTAGTCCTGCACATAAACATAAAATTCTCCCCCAATGGGGCACATAAAGTCCAGGTACTTGGGAACATACGTCTTCAGCCTTATGGCCCTTTGACTAAAGCAACCACACCTGGTCTCTCATGCTGTCTGCGAGGTCTCCATGTCCTGGATCCTGCAGAGGGTTGGTTTCCCCGGAGCTTCCTGGAGGCATGTCTTCTCACTTCGAGCTCCTGCTGGGTACTGTCAGTTCTTGATTGGGCCACTTCCTTTTATTTATTTATGCAGGAAGCCACGCCTTCTAGCCACCAACTTCCTGTTGGTGGACATTTTGTGGAGACTCGGCATTCATTTTTGATCTCTAGAGTCCTTTAGGGCCCTACTCTGTTACATACCCCCCCTACATGATGGGTTCTAATCCCAATGAACCCTAACATAACTAACATTTCTTCCTTAACTAGCTTTCTAACTAGTAGGGACAGCCATCTCAGTTCTTCAAAGCAGCTTAATGGCTGCTCAAATCCTTTCTCAGCTCCTTTAAGGAACTCTCTTTTAATCCTGTACCAATTCCGATACCAGGCCTGCTCAGTCGCCAACTCTGCCTGGGTCTTAGTCTCCCGGATCACCCAAACTATTCCTGTTTTGTACCAGGTCAGCTCAATCGCGTACCCACTACCTGGGGACAATCTCAACTTTACTACCCTTTTGTGGTTGGGAGGCCGGCCCACCCAAACCTTCTGGTCACCCCCCTCCCGCCCCGGGACCCTCTTGACTTTGGCAGGTCAAGGTTATAGCCAACAGCACCATTATTCCTGCCTAGGGGTTTGTCATGAAGGTTCGCGTCATACAGACCATGCTGCTTAGTTGCAGGTCTGCTTGATGGCAACCCTTGAGCATCTCCCTGGTGGTCAGCTCTATCGCCTTCACCCTACTACCTTTACTTTACATTTTACAATTTCTGTTTTCTGGGCTCAGACTGCTTGACGACACTTGCCCCGCACAATATCTGCTTCCGCAGACTGGCTCTTTCGCCCCCGTCTAGTGGATCTTTTCTATTTAGAGCTTTCAGGCTGTTAGCCACCTTGGGCTTCCCATCAGGCTGGCTCTATCACCTCCCTGCCTGGTGGACTCCTACGGTAGGAGTGGGGTGTGGACCCTCCCATTCCTTTCCAACCCCCCCTTTTTTCGGAACCCTATTAGCCTCCTCAGGCCTAGGTTTCTGGGTTCTAGCCCATACGTTCCCTTCTGTTATTCTCCCAGGGGTTTCTCAGTTTTTGTGCTACTCAAAGTCTCGTTCTAGCCACTCTATGCGGTTTCCTGGGAACCCATCCAGAGGTTTGGCAGTGATAATCAGTTTGCCAACTCTTGGCCAAAGCCATCTGCTCAAAATCAATATTGCAGTATCCATATCCATATAATTTAGCTTCGGCTGCAGCTCGTATGGCTAAAGCCATTTCCCCCTCTTTCCTTTCCCCCCCTTCCATGGTTATGAGTAAACTTTCTTTACATCCCTTTTCTTTTCTCTTCTTATTTCCCGTACCTTTTTCTTGTTCGGAGGGGATGGTGCCAGTTAAAGGCATAAAGTTATCGTGCATGGTCACTTGCATCTCTAAGTTATCCTGCTCTCTGTATCTTCCTCCTTCATTTCTACATTATTTGTTTGTACATCTATGCTCTTTTCCAATATTTTACTTGTTTGCACTTGCACATCAATTTTGGTCCATTTCGGTGTCTGTACCCCTAAGTTATTTACGTTAGGAACATCTATCTCTGTCTGTACCGTAGCATTTCTTAGGGTAGTTTCAGTGTTGTTTATTTGGCTAGCTGCATCAATTCGTTTAGGTTTAAACTCTTCAGTTTGTACAGAGATTTCCACTCCTACTTCTTTTAGTTTCTTTGTTGTTATTTCCTTTATCAGAGGTTTATCAATTCTAGGTTGCATTTCTTCTATAAGAAGCCATTCATTTTTGACTTGTCTAAACCATGGGAACTCTATCTGAGGACTTGGTTTCAGTTTCTCTTGGGTTAGTTTGGTAAGGTCTCCGTCCTATCTGATCTAATGCTAAGGGGACTGACCGACCAACAGATTCCGGTCCCACAGGTATGGGTTTAGTAACCCGGGTTGGTAACATGTTCTCCCTCTTTTCTTTCCTTGGTGTCTTTTTATAGTCTCTAGTTTTTTCTTTCATATAATAGGAGACCCAGTCTCTACTTAAAATGACTGGCCAGGGAAGTCTAGGTACTACTTCCACTTTCACAAGTTGTTCCAGCCGACCTACTTTAAGGGGGAGCTATGCTATGGGGTATTCTTTAACATCCTCATGCAAGCATGTTAACCTCATTTTATCCCGAGGGTCTGTCCGCTTGGTTTTTATATATTTTCCTTTGACCAGTGTCTGATTGGATCCAGAGTCTAATAGCGCAACTAAAGGATTCCTGGCAAGGTGTACCTGTTTTAAATACTTCTCTATTGGTTTATCTTCTAAACCACCCATAGCCGCTATTCCATAAAGACTCTTAGCCCGATCACATTCCATTTCGGGACATTCTCTCTGGATATGTCCAGTTTCTCCACATTTAAAGCATTTTACTTGCCTGCCCCAAAATCTAGTCGAATCTGGGTATCATTCTAATTGCTCATTTATGGGATCATCTTGTTCCTGAATGGGGTTTACCCTATTTTTGCAGGGACTAGATTTCCATTTATCTTTTCCCTTATACCTGGAGTCTGCTTTACCCTTCTGACCTTTCTGTCGTACTGGGGACTTGAATCTTTCACCTCTCGGTCTTAAACTAAATAGTTCTCAGTGGCCGCTATAGCTTCTTCCAAGGTGGTAGGTTTTTGCCTCATTGTCCAAACTTGCATCTCTATGGGCAATATGTTTAGGAACTGATCCATTGCCACTTGATCCATTATCTGTTCAGGGCTATGCTCTTTGGGCTTTAACCAATGCGTTGCCAGATCTTTTAATTTCTGTCCCAAAATTCTGGTATTTCTTGTTTGCCCAAAAGTCTGTTTCCTAAATTGGGCTCTTTACGATTACTCCATTATTACAAATTGCTGCAGAATCGCTTGCTTTACTAGGGGTATAGTTTCTTAAAAGTCTTTCATCAAGTGCACGATAGGCTGCTTGGGCCTCACCCGTAAGAAAAGACCCTATTCTTATGGCCCGGGTTTCTGGGACCCACTTTGCTAGCTCGGCCATTCGCTCAAAGGAAATTAAAAAGGCCTCGGGGTCATCATCTTTTTGCATCTTGGGCAATACTAAAGCAAGATTTGCCTGCTGTAAATTTAAATTTACTTCTGCCTTTCAGCTCACTACCTGGTCAGACAAAGCTTGCAGTATCTGCGTCTGTTGAGCCTGCTGTTGTAACAAAGTGAATAAGCAGCTGCTTGTATTACGGCAGATAATTCTCTGTTCCTTGCCTCGTTTGCCATTTTCTCTCTATCCTTATCTTAATTTGGGGTACCTTTTAAGTTTTGGGGTTCCCCTACATTTTGGGGTACACCTTTATCTACTCCACAAGTCCTTAGGGCACTTAAGTTTTGGGGGCACACCACCCTTATAACTATAAAATCCCTCTACCAGTCTCCCAGTTCTGGGTACTCTTATCTTTTCCCGGTCCACCCCTCTAATATTGATTTGGCGGTCAATTATTGGGGTGCCCGCATTCTCCACCAGCTGTGAACGCCTTGCCACTTTTTGGGGAATTAGTTAGGACAAGGGTCCACAAAATTAACTTTCATACGCACCTGGCCATACTAGCCAATTTATGTTTTGGGGTCTAACACCGCCAATAGGGCTTAAGGCCCTCCAGCCTCCACATCACCCCTTACAGCTGGCCCATTCCATTGGGTAGGGGCTTCTGCCAACTAGTGGATGCCCAGTATAAGCTTAGTCCTGCACATAAACAAAGTTCTCCCCCAACGGGGCACATAAAGTCCAGGTACTTGGAAACATACATCTTCAACCTTATGGCCCTTTAACTAAAGCAACCACACCTGGTCTCCCACACTGTCTGAGGTCTCCATGCCCTGGATCCTGTAGATTTCTCCGGAGCTTTCTGGAGGCACGTCCTCTCGCTTCAAGCTCCTGCTGGGTACTGACAGTTCCTGGCCGAGCCACTTTCTTTTATGCAGGAAGCCACACCTCCTAGCCACCAACTTCCTGTTGGTGGCCATTTTGTGGAGACTCGGCAGCCATTTTAGATCTCTAGAGTCCTTTAGGGCCCTACTCTGTTACACCTATATGCTCAGAGCTGGTCAATCAGGAAGGCTGAGGGACATGGCCCATAGCTATAACAGAGGGCCTACAACACCGCTCCAGGTCACCATAGCCAAGGTGCTGGTGCAGCTCTGAAGAGCCAGCTCCTCCCCAGAACCTCAGAGATACCACTTCAAGCCCCAGTTCCTTGCAGAGGGGCAGTCACCCGAAACACCATTCAACCATCCGAAAGCCACCCTTGATGCTACTTGCTCCCACTGACCAATGTATGGGGGAAGTGTTCTAATGTTGGTTCAAATCCAGCCTGTGTTGTGATTGATCCAAGTCTTTTACCACCTCATAGCTGTTTTGTCAATTCTATAAAATGTGATTGTCTCCCTCTAGTTCCTCAGAGACAGTTATCCACATCACAAGAAAACCCCCAAACCCACACCTGCTTTGGTTGGCTCCCTTGCTAGCTGTCTCAATAGAGAACCCCAGGACTGAATGCTTGATGCCAGAACTCACTAACCTTATCTGGAGTCTTTCCACTGACAGTGACTACTAGGCTTTGGATGGCCCTGACTGAATGAGCATGGAGTCAGTGCGATCTTCTCAGCCTACAGGTGGTGGTTTCTCCAGCAGGAGACCACAGCTGAAGCACATTGTCATGGAAGCTTGTACTGCAGCTGCCTGTGCTCTGTGGTTTTATGGACAAAGGGAGAATCTTGTTTTCCTGGGCTGTTAATCAGGCTCATTTCAGCAACGTTATAGGGGTGCACACAGGCCTCCCCAGTAGCAGGGGTGTAGCAAGACTGTGAAGGGGCCAAGCTCAGATCCCAATTATGGGCCTCCAAAATGGCAAGGGGGCAGGGTCTCCAGGATATGGAGGCAGAGGGCTGGGACTCTGGGGTGGAGTTGGAACTTACTTTGGTGGGGGTGAAAGCCTCTACTTTAGGCTACTGCTGCTCTCTAGGGTCCCCAGCCCTGATGCAGAAAGCTGGAACAGATTTCAAGAAATCATCCAGTCCTGTGTTTCTAAACCCATGAGTGGCAACCCAATATATGTTGGTAGAATGTATCAAAGACTTGCAAAAAGAATGCCATCTGCAACTGGACTGCATGTTAATGGGGTCATGATCGGCCAGAAAGCGTAAGAATGATTTACCAGAAAAGGCTGATCTAGCCCATCCCTGTGCAGTGAAGAAGGAATAGTTAGACTTAAACCATCCCAGGCATGGGCAGATGTTTATCTAAACTTCCAATGATGGGGAGTCTATAAACTTTCTTAATAACTTGTTCCTCTGCCTATTACAATTTGAAACTGTTGCTACAATTTGAAACTGTTGCTAATTTTCCAGTTATATTCCTTCCTACAATTTCAGCCTATTGCTCCTTGCTGTACTCTATTTATTTCATCATTTTTATACCACCCCCTCCTGCCAAATGGCAGCTCAGGGTGGTGAACACAACACAATAAAAATATAAAATACAGTATATAAAATTATATAATAAAAATTAACAACCACAAGAGGCCCAAACTAATCCTAAAAAACCCCTAACTAAAACCCATCCACCCACCCTGTACCCCTCACCAAATGTCTGGCGAAACAACCAGGTCTTGCAATGTCTATGGAAGGAGGGGGAGAGCTGGAGAGAGGCGAATCTCCACTGGAAGGGAGTTCCATAGCCATGCCGCGGCCACAGAGAACACCCGCTTAATCACCACCTGGAAAACCCAGGGGACCTCTAGGTGGGCGTCCCCAGCCGACCACAGGGGCTGATCCAGGACACAAGGGATGAGGTGATCCCACAGGTAAGTGGGGCTCAAGCCATATAGGGCTTTAAAGGTTATAACCCAACACCTTGAATTGGGCCCGGAAGACTATAGGCAGTCAGTACAGAGAACAGAGCACTGGTGTTATGTGCTCCAGATGGCTCATCCACACAAGGAGCCAAGCTGCCGCATTCTGCACCAGCTGCAGCCTCCGGGTCATCATCAAGGGTAACCCCACCTAAAGTGCATTGCAGTAGTTCAATTGCGAGGTGATGAATGCATGGATGACAGTGGCAAGATCTGATTTGGAGATATACGGTCAAAGGCACTGGACCAGATGTAATTTACCAAAGGCACTCCTCACCACAGCTGCCACCTGGGCATCTAGGCAGAGCTCCGAATTGAGGACTCCCAGACTCCGAACCTGAGGGACCAAGGAGGGACGGGGGGCCTCCACTCCCTTGCCCTTACCCACCAGCATCACCTCAGTCTTGTTGGGATTCAGTTTCAGACGGCTCGTCCTCATCCACTCTCCCACCGCAGGCAAACACCAAGATTGCCAGGCCTGAGTCAGATGAAAATGAGAGGTACAGCTGTGTGTCATCAACATACTGATGACACCGAACATCAAACCCTCTCACGATCTTGTCCAAAGGCTGCATGTACATGTTGAACAGGAGAAGGGACAGAATGGATCCCTGCGGGACTCCAAACATGAGGTCTCAGGGGAAGGGGGGGGGAACAAAGTACAATCCCCCCAATACCACTCGCTAAGATCTCCCAGCCAAGAATGAGCAGAACCATTCAAGAATGGTCCTGCCCACCCCGGCACAGTCCCACAGGCAGGTCACCAACATCTCGTGGTCAACCATGTCAAAAGCCACCAAAAGATCTAAGAGAATCAGAAAAGTGAACCGACCTCGGTCCAACTCCTGGCGAAGATAGTTGACCAAGGCCACAAGCACAGTCTCAGTGCCATATCCTGGACAAAAGCCGAACTGCAAAGGATCAAGGAAGCCAATGCAGTCCAGATACCCCTGGAGCTGCTAGGCCACTGCCCATTCAATTACCTTCCCTAAAAAGGGAAGGTCTAGAGACCAGCTGATAGCTGGCAAGGGCCTCAATGTCAAGTGATAGCTTCTTGAGCAAAGGCTACACCACAGCCTCCTTCAGGCACCCCGCGACCTTGCCCGCCATAAAGAAGGTATTGACAACCCCTACCAGCAACGGCCCCAACGTCTCCTGGCTGCTTTTCACCAGCCAGGATGGGAGGGATCAAGTTCATAAGTGGTGGCCCTCGCGGCCCACAGCAATGACACCCACTGAAACTGATCCCACAAAATGACCAGATGGGGCATTCATAACCTCGGGTACAGCTGCTGCATTAAATGCGATGTCAAAGTCATGGTGGGTACGAGCGATTTTATCCGCAAAATAATCAATAAACATGTCACAATGAGCACTGGACGGCTCCAGTTCCACGCGGAGGGAGGCCAGACTGACCAGCCCCTTCACCACCTGGAAAAGCTCAGCTAGATGTGACTTTGCAGCTGTTATGAGGATAGCAAAGAAACTCCACTTAGCTGCCTGCGTAGCCACAGCATAGGCTTTTAATGCAGCTCTATGCTGCAGTCGGTTGGCTTCAGTAAGAGTATCGCACCACTGTCGCTCTAACCGTCTTCCCCTCCTGCTTCAGCTGATGCAGGTCCTCCGTGAACCATAGGACCCTGTGTTGCCTATGCTTGGGGAGTGGATGCCTGGAAGCCATTTGGTTGATGGTCTCCGCCAACAAGGTGTTCCAGAAGGTGACGAGGTCATCGAACTATTGACTGTTGAGGTCAGAAGGTATATCCCCCAGAGCATTCCGGAACTGATCTGGTTCTATAAGTCTCCAGGGGCCTGGTTCACAGGAGATAATGGTCTGTCCATGACATGGGCACAGATGACACCTCCCCCACTAACAGACACCCCACCCCCTTTCCTGGCCAGTGCAAAATACCAAATCCAGAGTGTGCCCACCCCCACCCACCCCCACCCACCCCCATGGGTGAGGCTGGACACCACCTGAAACAGGCACATAGTTGCCATGGCAGTCATGAACTCTTGCTCCGCCCCCTTAACGCTGGTGTCAGCATGAATATTGAAATCCCCTAAGACCAACAGCCTCAGGGATCGCAATATCACCTCCGACACCATATTAGCTAGAGCAAACAAAGATGCTGCTGTATAGGAAGGTACACGGTATACATACAGCAATCCCAATCTGTCTCCATGAACCAAATCAACGACAAGATGAATGCCCTCCATTCTGGATGGAGTTAGCACTGGATCTCTCTGTATGTACCATGTATCCCTAAAATAATGGCTACACTGCCCCCCCCTGTCCCTCCAGCCGAGACTGATGATGCATGGAGTACCCAGCTTGGAACAAGGTCAGCCAAAAAAGGCCCAGACTCAATGTCCACCCGGGTCTCTGTGATACACGTCAGGTCGGCTGACTGGTCCAGGATCAAATCCCTGGACCACGAAGAACTTATTAGCAACTGATCTGGCGTTTTTAAAAGCAGAAGCACATGGCCAGGGGCCCTTCCATCCTCAAACACCATGTCAGCCGCCCTGGGGGCGACACAGGTGATAGGCACTAAACACCAAGCCCCACCCCCCAGGTCATATAACCCCCCCAGAGGGACCATAATTCCCCCAGCCCATCACAACCCCTATAGCCACGGCTTTCCCCCCTGGCCCCCCTCCCCCGTGGCTGCCCTGCCAGACAGGTGAGGGGGACCCCCATCCTGCTTTCACAGGGAGATGGATTCCCTCCTCTCACCAGGTCAGGCCCCCGTCTCTCACAAAGGAGAACCCCCTCCTCCATCTTCCACCCCTCCCTCTGCTCTCCCCAGGGTGCAAGGTCATCTCCCTCTAACCCACCAGCAGCTTTTAAATACCCACCCCCCAAACCAAAACCCACCTAAAAACAAGTCAAGCCCCACTGAAACAGCCATTCTAAAAACCATAGTTGGGCCACCCCCCACCAAACAATCCTCCCCGGTCCCGCTAAGGGCCATTAGGTGCATGGCCTGCGGCGCAGCTGAGTAGCTGACTGCTTTTGGTGCTGCGGTCCAGAAGTCCCACAGAGCAACCCTGGCCCTGCCACCTCTCCTCTAGCAAGGGAGGAGGGGGCCGAAAGAGTACCTGAGCCCAGGGTAGGTGGCAAAGTCGCGGAGGGGGAGGAGGGCAAGCCCTTCAGGGGCTCTCAGCCCACGGTCTCCTAGCACGGCCCCGGCAGCAGCAGGTAGATGGTCCCAGTGGCGGCCGCCACATTCACACCTGATGGCGGCGGGACTTTGAAACTGACGCAAGGCAAAGATGCAGTGGAGGGAGGAGCCGGATGCTGGACGTAGTGCCGGTGCGAACGGGGTTCTGCCATGACTTTACTCACGGATGACAGGGTGCAAAATCCAGCCCTGTCATCTGTGAGTAACGTTATGGTAGAACCCCGTTTGCACCGGCGCATACTTCTGACATCCCTCCACTGTGTCTTTGTCTCGCGTCAGTTTCAAAGCTGCGCTGCCGTCAGGTGTAAATGCAGTCTATGGGTATTTTCAGACGTGATGGACCCAAAGGCCCGCCACGCTGAACCACGCACCCAGGTCAGGAATCAGGCTAGCTGTCCTTTAGACGTGCTGGCCTGATTCTCACCGGGGATCGGGGAGGGGGCGGAGCTGCGGGGGGAGGGGGTGGGGACCGCCCGCCCTCGGGGTGATGGGCGGGTGCAGCGTTACCTTCGACCCAGCCCAGATCGTGGCCAATTCGACCACGGTTCCGGGCCCCGATCCCGGGCCCGCTCTTATCACAGTTCTGGACCTCTGGGCAGCCGGAGGTCCAGAATCGTGGTTTTTCTGATCCCCGCCAGTGATTCACTGCGGTGAACATCTGCCGGGGAGCAGACAGACGTTACGGTGATCACGGCCACCACAGGGGATTCACTGTGATCTTGTAACGTTTGAAAATACCCTATGTCAAAGAGAACAATTGATCTCTATCCTCCTTATGCATTTGATACATTTTTTGAAAAAAACTGAACCTGCCAGTTCCCCCATAAGAGGATTGCAGGAGAAAATGGAGACCCTGCAAACAGCTCTGTAAGGGTTATGCTTAATAATCCCTGTTTCTGCAAATGGACTTGTCCGGTCTCTCTCTCTCTCTTTCTCTCTCTGTGTGTGCAAGCTCCCATTGTGTTTTATACAACTCTTTAAATAGGGAAAACCGATTTCTAGCAGGGCAGGAGACACCAGTGGTTTGAAGAGTAGCCATTGCTCTGATAAGGGAAATAATATGGAATTTAAGTGAAATAAAAAGTGCAGTTGGAGGAACCCTCTCTCAACATACACAGAGGAGTTCGGAGAGCTCATATCTCAGCCTTTCTGAGTGTTCTTTATCTGGGATCTAATATAAACAAACCTTACAACAAAGCCCACTAAATGTTTACATACCAAAGTATCCTTTATCATTCATTTGCTTTGGATCTCCTTGCAAATGAGTCATTCAGCAAGGCGATTAGAGTTCTTAAGCAGTTTTACCTGGTTGAATTGGGCTTGATTTCGCACTGATCATTTCCTAACCATGCTCTCAGCCATTTCAAACAGGGCCCCCTGGGGTCAGGAACCAGGTGGAGCTGAGCCCTCTTGTGCCATTGTCCCTATGCCACTGCCCAGTAAGTAAAGTAAATTTTATTAATGGCAAAAACCAAATATCTACTGCACAGTAGGACTCTTTGGCCTAAGCTACATCAAGCTCTGCTCAAGCAGACCATCAGATTCCAGACTCTTTAATGGTCTGACTTGACCCAGCCTAAATGTAGTCCCTCCCTTGCAGGGTGCCATGACATCATGGTGTTTTGCAAGGGGTGTGGCCACTCTGCACTAGGATTACCAGGTTTGAGCTAGTCTCTGGGCTCTGCAGGAAGCCCTGATTTCTTCAAGGGCCCAGATAAATTTGGGTGTCCACAGACAACCACTTCAGAAAGGGGTTGGGCCATTGGGAATTTCCTGCCCCCTTTTCAACGTCTTTACCCCCTGTGGAGTGTTGTGTCGTTGGACATTTTTACATGGGAGACGTTTCTCCTGCAGCATAAAAATCTGACTTGGGGAAAACCCTGGCGAGGGGGGATTTAGACACTCCTCACTGGAGTGGAGGTTACCTGGGTGCCATTAGACTCCTGGAAGTTTTGAGATGTGGACTGGTAAGACCTTGGCTACTGGGGACTACTTAGTCTGCGTCTCAAAGCACTGAGGAGTTGCCCAGTGTCGCTGTTTCCAATGACTCCCTGGAGACTTCCAGTCTGGCAAAGAGCATCTAAATCCCCCCACCCCCCAGTGGGGGTGTCCCCAACTTCCCCAAGCTGGATTTTTAAGCTGAGGGAGAAATGTCTCCCATGTTAAAAAGCCCATCATAAAGCTTCATAAAGGGTGGGCTTATATAAGAAAGGGGCATTGCAGCCTGTTTGCCCCACCTCCTCCAGGTTTCTCCCTAGAGGAAGGTGGCTCCCCACCAATCACCCTTAGCAAATCAAGTGCCATTATGCTGTAGGCATGAGGGGGCAGCTAATAAATATAATAAATAAATAAATTAAATAAAAATGGTGGTGATGCTGTTGCCATTTTGATAAGGTTAGCAGCCATTTGCGCATGCACAAAACAGCCCTGGTGGCGATTTTCACATGCATAAGTGATTTTTTGTTTGTTTTTTAAGGTGTTTTCCCCCCAGCTATTATTTAGTTTGATTCTGATCAGAATTGGACAAAAAGCTGATTGGCTGAGAAAATAAACATGAAATAAAGAATGTTTTTCTGGGACAAGAATAATTTTTTTCCTTCAGATCAAATTCTTTCTAGATCAAAAAATAGCTCTGCTTTTTTGGAAGGTGGCTCTCTCTGCTTCCAGAGGCAGCTTTAGGCATAGGCCAAGGGGCCCGGGCCTCACTGCTCATGAAAGAAATATTTTTTTAAAAGTGACAAACACACACACACACACTGCTACTCTACAATGACTACCCCCACTCACTCTCATACATACACTGCTATGCCATGATGATACACACACACACAGCTATGCCATGCCCCCCTCACACTTGCTCTTGGTGAGTGAGGTTGGAGCTCATTCTCTCCTCCTCCCTTCTGACCAAAGGGAGCTAAGACAGGAAGAAACAGCCCTCCCCTTCCTAAGGCCCTTCACTGAGCCTCAGGTGCCATCATTGTGACTCGGCTCACCAGAAGGAAGAGGAAGGGGAGGGGCTTATCTCCTGGGCAGTCCGCTCCCATTCAGCCTGGAAGGCATGGGTAGCAGAAGTGGGCAGGCTAAGTTCAAATTTCAACTTCAGCAGCTCAGGCTGAGCTGACAATGTGTGTGTGGCAGGGAGCTGCTACTAGTGTATCCGCTGATAAAATGTAAGGGCCCATTTAAAAGTTTTTGCCTATGATGTGGTCAAGATCAGGAAACCAATATACATGTTCACAAATGACTACTCTGTATTATATACAAAACAAATTAACTTTCCCACAGCTGACACTTATGTTCCCACACCAGTCATCACAGCTAACCATCACTCTCCCAATACTATTCAACTTCTATTCTAACATGAAGAGAAACAAAGATGGCTTTTTATAGCATGTTAATAAATCTTGTCTCTGCCGAACAAAGGGAGATTTGCGTTCCAGAGTCCAGGATCCTTGATGGTCAGTGTCTTGCTAGCAGTCCCCTCTAGATGGCTTCTGCTCACATGCCTCTGCTGGTGACAACTGTGATCATATCATAAGGGACTGAAGTTGGTCCAATAAAAGATATCATCTGAACTACTTTGTCTCCATATCATAAGGGGATAGAGACCGTCTAGGCAGGCAGGTCCTGAGCCATTTAAGAGTTTAAATCCAATACCTTCATTCCATCTTGAAAACAACAACAAGCCAGTGAAGCTCACAGGTTTCTGGTGTAAAAGTCATGATGGTGGGACTTCTAGCCAAGACCCCCTAGATGTGGCTTTTCTCAAACAGTGGATTTTATATTCATGGATATTATCTGAATTATTACTGCAATGTGCTCTACGTGGGGCTGCCCTTGATGACTGTTCACAAGCTGCAGCTGGTGCAGAATGCAGTGGCTTGGCTCCTTTTGTGGACAAGGTGCTAGGAGCATATTCTGCTGGTGCTCTGAAGTCTACACTGGCTGCCTATAGCTTCCCGGGCACAATTCATGGTGCTGGTTTTGACCTTTTAAAGCCCTAAGCAGTCTGGGCCCCTACTTATCTGAAAGACCGCCTGTCCTTCCATGCCCCATTGTGGCCTCTGCAATTGACCAGGAACGCCTTCCTGTGGGTACTGTCTGTCAGCATGACGAGGACTCACAGGGAGACATTCTTGGTTGTTGCCCCAATGTTATGGAACTCCCTTCCCCTGGAGGTTTGGTTGAGCCCAAACATGAGCGTCTTCCAGAGGCTGTGTAAGACTTCTTTTGTTCAAAAAACATTTGGCAGGTGGGGATAGGGGTGGGTTTTAATGGGGTTGTTTTAAGGCAGGGTTGTGAGGGGGGCTTGGGTGTGGGAAATTGGGAAGATGGTATTGGGTAGTTCTGGTGAGGGGTTGTGGGAAGGCTGATGGTTTAAGGCTATTCTTATGTATAAGTTTTATATATTTTTATTGTTGTGAGCCAACCTGAGCCTTTGAGAATGGCGGCATATAAATTTAAATAAATAAATAAATATATATATTTTTTGGATAGCTATCCAAATAAAATCCATGACCCAAAAGGAATATTCATATGTCCATTTATTTGGTATTTTGGTTATTTGATAGTTTGGGTATTTAGGGCACAATCCTCTGACATTAACGTTAATGGGAGTTTTGCCAATGCCTTTAATGGAGGATTGCACTCATAGTTCTGGCTATTGCACGTGCACAATAGCACTAATTGTGCGCAAACGAAGTAACTGAATATTTGTTTTAGCTCTGTCTCAAGAGCTGCTCTTCTGTTGGCCATGAGATAGATGTCCCTCAATAGCAACATGATGTGTCCCTCTTTCTGCTGAAAGCCACCAATGTGCACAGCAGCAATTTGCTTTAGGGAGGAAGTTCTGATTCTGGAAATGGACCTCCTGTGAGGCAACTCTGGTGCAAGCAGAAGCAGGCCTAGCAAACCTTGTATGCCTGGCCATTTGAACATTGTTAATTTTGTCCTGCTGTTATGCTTGCTAGGACACAGACAGTCATTCTGCTGCCGAATGTGCAAAGAAGAGCCAAACACTGATTGACCTGAAGGACAAAATGAAGAACCTTTCACTTAAAAAGAAAACCTTGGGAAAAAAGGTAGATCTTTCCCTAATCATCCCCCAGTGACTGTAGACGAGAATCTTCTGTTAGCCTGAGAGTCATTGGTCTAAACTTTCTGAACCAGCACTGTGGGTGTTAACAAATGTGACGGTGGCCTGCTTAGGCCCACAAAACACCGGTGCTTTTTTTGGTGGGCTGCCAGATGCTGGCCTGGGATTGCTCCTGGGCATGTTGGCAGCTTACCTGGACTGTGATCCCAGAGACTTCCAGGATCACAGCCCGAGCAGTGGCTCGCCCAACTGGGCCTAAACGGGCTATGGCAGGCTATCATGTGTTAGCCCACTGTTCCTGGCTTGGCCTAGGATGCCATGGGAAGCAGGGTGTGGGGTGGGGCCAGGTGGTCATACATCCATGCATCTCCCTGGCAGCCTGGCCACCGGCACATTTTGTTGTGCCAGCCAGTTCCAGCCAGTGGTTGACGGTGTGTTCCTGACCCGGGTCAGGTTGTGATGGTGGTGCTGCACCATCACCTCTGTTTACACCCTATACCATCAACAATTCTTGTGTGGAGCCCCTGAGGAGATGGGCTAGGATGAAGGAAGAAGAGGTAAGAGCCTGCACTCAAGTGTAGAAGATGGATTCATGACCTTCCATGATCAGGATCCTCCCCTTCCCCATCCTGAGCACACCCCTTAAGCATCTCCATCAACTCTTCTTTGCCCTGAAGAGCTTGCACTTATTTTCAAAGTGGCCCATGGGAGGGGAAAATGTAAATTAATTCAGTAAAATTCATCAGCTGTAATTTCATGCTGTTTCCTATGGTTTTACCTTCTGCTAAGATATTACCTGCAATCATGGGATTACTCCAGAGGAAAATGTATGGATTGCAGTCAGAGTTCCCACATTTCTAGGGCAAATTGTAACAATCACTCACAAAACAGTGCCCTCGATTTTTATGTTTAGGTATTTTATCTTTTTTTTATTTTATTTTTTTAAATGGCCAGAAAGTTTCCATGATACTATAAATCAAATCACCAGTCAAAATGTTTTATACAGTAGAATACATTTACTCAACATCAGCAGCCTGATCAATGACATAGCTGGGATGATCACCAAGAACAAATTCAGTGCAATGCACTTCAGGAATTAAAGAGCTGGTGCAAATGGCACCTATGATGATGCTGTAGGATGTGAACATTTTTTTAGCAGCAACAAATAAAGGTTTGTTAGGGGGAGCTAGAGGGTAATTTATTGTCAAGCAGGCTATACAAGCATGGTCACACTCTGACAACAATTGCTCTGCAACCTTGAGAGCTGCCCTGAGCCGCCTTTAGGGAAGGGCAGGATAAAAATTTAAATAAATAAAAAATTAATAAATAAGCCTCTCTCCTCTGCCATGTGCACTGCCCTGTGGTGAAATACAATCAGTGTAGATTTCTAAGTGAATATAGCCGTTCTCCTGATTGACCTTAAATGACTTTTGTTTGCCCAAGTTATTTGGGGAGCCTTATCAAGTCTTTATAATTTACTGTTTCGCAGGGTGGTGTTATGTCTTCTGTTTGAGACTAGGGCTGCTCTAACACTGATAAAATGGGTGTTACATTTTATTATACATGTTGCAGGGCTGCAGGTGTGCTCTATGGGTGCCCTGCAATATGTATAATAAAATGCAACACCCATTTTTATCAGTGTTAGAGTGTTTGTGTGAAAAGGGCCTAAGAATGCAAGCTCCTTAGGGCAGGGACCTGACTTATCACAACTGTTTAGCACCAAGCACAATGCTGATGCTATATAAATAGCAAATAATAACTGCCAGATATCCCTTATTCCAAGGCAATATTCCTTATTTCAGGACTATACCATGCTGCAGAATGACAGCACAGTTCCATAGCAAGTTTCCTCTTTAATCTGGCAACTTCAATCAATTGTCATTTGAAGAGAGGATATCAGAATCTGAACTCTCAATTGCTTTAAAAGAAATTGAAGCTGCTTTGTCGTATTAATTTTCTTCAATGTCCCACCCCAAAGCAGCCAGGTTTGCTGCCATAGCACAAGCCTGTCCAACTTCTTGATCACTTTGAGCCGGATCGCCTCACAGCAGTTTGCTGGCAGCGGGACTACACAAAAATCTCTCATTGTGCGGCTTCAAAAATAATGCCAACATACATTATTTCTATAGTGCTGGGGTAGTAACGCCTTGTTCAAACTTATCAGGAATATAGAGAGTATAAATAACAGGAAACAACAAGAAAAGCTGTTGTTTTTATCTTAAATAGGATTTTACTATATATAAAAATGTAAGAATATGCAAAAAAGTATTTAAAATGAAGGATAATGTGACAGATGCAAAACATATTGAATAGTTTTGTCATATTATCGTTAAGGAGTTGCCTAACCGAGTCAGACCAATGGTCCATCTTAGCCCAGTATTATTACAACCTGACACGGCTGCAGGATTTCATATCCAGCTCTATATTGCCTCCAGCAGAGGTCTCACCCAGATGTGCTACCACAGATCCTGAATTGGAGATGCCAGCGATTGAACCTGGGATCTTATATATGTAAAGAATGCTCTCTACCGCCTGAACTACCACCCCGTTGGTTTTTAATACCTTTTTGCATAGTCTTACATTTTGATATATAGTAAAATCTTGTTTTTATCTTTAAAAAAAACAGCTTTTATTGTTGTTGAACTGTGTGATTAAAACATACAGAGTTTGGAACTGCTATTGCATGATATCATTCTGAAAATTTAGAAAAAATTTAGAAAATTTCATTTAGAAAAAAACTCCTTGATATTTAATAAAACTAGATTTACTTTGGGCCAGATGGAGCCCTACTGTGGGCCACATTCAGGCTGTGGGCTACCAGGTGGATAGCCCTGCTGCTCTAGCAGAAGAAATGAGGAAGCCTTGACCCCACCCCAGGCTCTGGTTGGGGGTGAGGGCAGGCCTCCACAGAAGTGCTTGCCCTGGTGTGGGGTTTTGGGTGGAGGAAGGGTATGAAGTACAGTCGCACTGGGTCCACAAGCAAGGCTCGCCTATAAGGAACCCTCAGGATCGAATGTGGCTGTTGGGATGTATATCCCCAGCCTAGATCATCATTGGGTAGCAGAGCGCAACGCCTGAAACCTGTGTCCCCAGTTTCCCAATCAAGCATACAGGGCCCTGGGTCCAGGGATGAGAGGTGCAGAGATGGAGGCAGGGGGTGGTGACCTGAACCCCGGGAGGACAGGGGACGGGCTAGGACACATATACAAGAGAGAGAAATCCCAAACACCAGGGGGAGTGTAGTAGGGCCACAGACTTCTCACACACATGTACACACAGGGAATACTCACTACTCTCACGCACCACTTGCTCGCTCACTCGCTCTCCCATTCTTCCTCTCTTGTAGCCAATCTCTCGCTCGCAGTCATGGTAGCACTTGTTCAGATTCAACACAGCAATAAGGGGGCCAGTCTTGCAGGCTGCTAGGCACTGATCACCTGCAATCAGCAGGGGTCCGAGGGCTCCTCTTATCCTGCTACTTGCAGGAACGCTGCCGCAGCCGCTCTGAGCGGCAGGGTGGCACGGCCGGCTGGGACGTGCCTGGGCGAGGCTGCATGTTCGCAGCTGTGTCTTGTTGCTTCGTTGCTGTTTCCTGCGGCGGCAGCATCGGTATTTCCCTGGGTTTGGCTTATCCTGTGGGGGGCCGAGCTGAGGGTCCGGGTATGGGGGAGGGACAGTGGCTCTGCAGAGATGTTGGGGCTGCCGTGCCCCCCAGTGGTGTTACTGATCCCGTTGCACTGCAGGGTCCTAGCATGGGCCCTGAAAGGTTTCTGAAACCCTCTCCTCAGGCCCTGGCAGCAGGACCTGACACCTGGGGGCTGGGACCTGCCTTCATGAGCAGTGGTAGCTGCAACAGCTGTGCTCCCAGCCGCAACAGCTGTGCTCCCTCCTGAATCAGCAGTGTCCTCTTGCTGTCACACACACACACACACCCCTACTGACCAAAGGAGTGCGAGTAGTGAGGATGGGCCTCGGTGTAAGGACTCTGCCACTGGGGGAGGGGCAGTGTCACTGCTCCCACTCCTAAGGGCAACTCTCCACCTGTAGTGCAAACGCTTCTTCCTGGGGGGAGCATGGGCCTGGTGGGGGGAGGTCCCTGCAGGATGTGCCTGCCCACATGCTTCAGTAAGTCCCTGGAGGTAGCGATCTGTCTCATACCTCTCAACCTCTGAACTCTAAAATGAGGGACATCGACTCTCAAAAATGCAGGACAATGCAGGGCATAAATTGCATACATAGATATATGCAAATTCTGAGTATTTCATTGCTTAACTAGAAGGCTGAATTGGGGGGGGGGGGGAAGTCCAGGGCTCTCATATCCATACAATAACCTCTTTCATAAACCAGACTCGGGGTACGTGCCCATATTAGCACGCTGGGGGAATCTAATAAGACGTAACCCCCCCAGCAGGGAAATTAACATGAGGCTTTGAATGTGGTTAAAAGCGTCATTTAATGAGTCTCCTGTTGTTTTCAATCATGAGAGGCAGGGTTGGATTTTGCGCCCTGCCTTTCAGAATTGAAAACAACAAGAGATGCGCTAAATGACGTTTTTAACCACACACCCACGGTCAAAGCCTCATGTTAATTTTCCCACCTCCTCTTTGGAAGAATTTGGAAATGTTGCTTCTCATTAGATTCCCCCAGCACAGTAACGTGAACAAACAGCCAAACCCTTGCCCTGCCAGTTTTTATGTCCGAGCTCTATCCCAACACTTCCCTTAACTACTTGGCCTCCACACCCCCAATACCAAGTGAGTTTTACAGTTTATACAGCCCTCCTTCTGCCAGTAAAGCTTGAAGAAATCACAGCATCAGCTGCTGACAAGGTCCAGGTTTGAAGCCTTGACCTGCTGGGGTGGGGGTGGGGTTTGAGAGAAAGTTTTTTGAAATTATAGCTTCATACTGATGTTCCCAAACAGAGTATGTTCTGTTGTAGGTTTGGTTTAATAAATAAAATAATAAGACTGCAAGGAGAAGAGCAATTTAGAAGAGGACAATAGATACCTTATCTATAGCACGGGAAGGGCTACTTTGAACCTGCCTGGAGAACCTGCTTGGGACTTTCAGGGTGGAGAATACAACTCATTGTCCCCTTGATGGCTTGCAAATTGTTCTCCTTCACCCCTTCTTTTCTAATGTGGGACTTTACTGCAGTTTTCTGGGACTGTGGGACAGATAATAAATGAGGTGTGAAATGAGGGACGTCCCAGAACATCTGGGGCACTTGAGAGGTACAACCTGTCTCTAGCTACTGATTGTACAGCGCTAGGTTAATTGTTGACATTATATAAATAAATAAATAAATAAATAAAATGGCAGCAGAACTTTGCTCCTGCTGCTGAGGCTCCTGGGGCCGGTGCTTCCTGCAGCCCGTCCCCCACACCTCTCAGGGCAGCTGCCTTGCTTAACGCACTGTGAAGATGGGCCTGTTGACACTCACCTTAAATGCAGGGACTGAAGCCACCTTGCGTATTAGGAGTAGTTCATGGTTCGATCTTTCACCCTTAGGGCTGCCACATTCCCAGAAGCTTTGCCTTGAAGGGGGTAGGGTCATGCCAAAAAGGTGCAGAGCAAAAAGGACTCTCTCATTCCTTTTCAATGCGGCCCCGCCCTCTTCTGAGCTTTGTAATGTCACAATACTTTACATGGTATGGGGCCACCTCAGAAAGGAGACAGGAGAGCCACTTTGCCCGGCCTCTTCCACAGCAGGTTACCCAGGCACCCCAGATAATCTAGGGAAATTGGACTGGTGCTTCACCCAGAAAGGACCCCTCAAAACCAGGAGAGTCCATATCAAAGCCAGAGGCAGAGTAATCATATAGGATCCTCCTCCTCTGCTCAGTATCCATGTCCCACTGCCCAGAAGTGATGAGGCTCTAGTCAGACCTCTCAGAAAGTGGGGATTGTGCCTTGCAGGCATGCCCAACTGTAAAGACTCTGACCATGTGGCCAGACTGCTGTGTCCACAAGGAACCTCAATAATTGAGGCTAAAGGTGGTAAATGATAAAATAATTGGGCACTCGCAGCAACATGATAAAAGAATGTGAATAGAACAAATCTGAGTCATTCGGTGATGGTGATTATTTCTGTTGGAACAGAAGCATGAATAATGCACTACATCCACATGAGGGTATATCATTTATAGGGGAGTAATATCTCAGAGCCTCTCCCAGCATGAAGAATCCATTTTCAAGCTTGTTTTGTATGATTTATAGTTATTATAAGGAACTCTTGTTCAAAATAAAGCATAGACAACTGGAATATATTCTCTCCCTCTTGTATAATTTTTCTCTCTAAATATTAGTTACAGAAACACAGGGAAAGCATAGCAGCCATAAGAGAGTTAATAATGAATGAAAAAGCTTCCCAGGACCAAGTTACCGAGGTGAGTTCAACAGGATGAAAAATGATAGAAATTGGGAGGAGGAAGGTTGGTGGGTTTATTAATATAAAAATTTGCAATTCTATTTGACTCGTATCTCACCTTCAAACCCCACATTGATTCTGTTGCCAAATCCTGCTGCTTCTCCCTCCACAACATTGCCAAGATCCACCCTTTTCTGTCCATCTCCTCTGCCAAAACTCTCATCCACCCCCTAGTCATCTCACGCATCGACTATTGTAACCACCTCCTCGCTGGCCTTCCCCGCTCTCACCTTTCTTCCCTTATCTCTGTTCAACACTCTGCTGCCAGGATCATCCACCTAGCCCATCGCTTTGACCATGTGCAGCCTGAGCCTCTCCTCTCCTCTCTCCACTGGCTCCCTCTTCCTGAGCGTATTCTGCACAAGCTCCTCGTCTTCACCTACAAGTCCCTTCACAACCTCGCTCCCCCCTACCTCTCTGCCCTGATCTCCCTCCGGACCCCTGCTCGAGCAGTCTGCTCCTCTTCCATCCCCTCCCTCACCTCCCCTGCTCCCCCAACTGCCTTCGTCCCTTCTCCCTCGCTGCTCTGCACGCCTGGAACTCCCTCCCTGCCCTCATCTGCGTTGCCCCCCCCCCNCTCCCCCCTACCTCTCTGCCCTAATCTCCCTCCAAACCCTTTCGAGCACTCCGCTCCTCTTCCTTCCCCTCCCTCACCCTCCCACGCCTCCCCTGCTCCCCCAACTGCCTTCGTCCCTTCTCCCTCGCTGCTCTGCACGCCTGGAACTCCCTCCCTGCCCTCATCTGCGTTGCCCCCCCCCCCACGCCTTAAAGTCCCTCCTCAAAACCCACCTCTTCTGCTCCGCCCTTCCTAACTCCTGCTAACTATCCCCACCCAGGATTATCCCCCTCCTGTTATCTGCAAACTCCCAATTTTCTGTAACCAAGCCAAGAACGTGTACCTGAGTTCCCGCATCGTCATGAATGTTGCATCCCTTGTCTCTCCCTCAGTTCCCCCTTCCCTGTCTCCCCTCCGCCTGTCTTTAGATTGTAAGCTGTCAGGCAGGGACTGTGTCTGTCTTATTCTTTGTAAAGCGCCAGGTACATCGCTGGCGCTATATTGCTAATATAACAATAATAATAATAATGTATAGTATTCTTTGGTTCCCCTAGGCAAGGACTGTGTTTGCACAGTAACTAGTTCAGTGGACCTTCAGGGTTCTACTGTGGTTTACATTTAGATTAATCAATAGTACTAAATAATGGTAAATGCCTGATAAGATGGAAGCAGTATACTGCTTCCAATTATATACCTACTGCTTTCCACTGCTGTGGGCAGCTGTGTAGAGAATTTCACAGGGTACATCAAGGTTGGTTCAAGGGGTTTTGTCTGATCACTGCACCATTTCAAAACAAACCCATCTAGTTAATGGGCCAAGCAGCAGCAGGGCAAACACAGCATTAGCTATGCTTAGCTACAGCATTGCTACATGGTAGGTACACTGTTCGAGTACTGTCAAACCTGTGGTTTTTCTCTTCCTCTTCTATTCAAAGGTTTGTACCTTCATACCCTGGGGCTTTATAAGTAGGCAGCATGTAGGTATGGCATTGTTTAAAACTGGACTTATTTTGCACCATTTCAGTTTAATTGGTTTTTTATTTCACCTGGTGCAGTCCTCTAGTGTGGATATAAGTAGAGCTAAAACAGATATCTGAAGCAAATAATAAGTTTGATAGATTCAGTATATTAACATCCATTTCCTTGCTGTCCTCATAGCGTCTGCGAAGTCACGCCTGGCGGAGCTGTTCCGGGTGGTGCGGGGGCTGGTTAGTCTGGCCTCCCTCCCCCTGGATGGGGACTTGTCCCAGGCCCGCTGTGAGGAGTTTGTCAGCTACTTCGCAGACAAGATTGCTCAGATTCAGACCGACTTCGACGTTGGATTAGGGGCAGTAGGGGGAGAGCGCGAGGGGACGGAAGTCCCGTCTGGTCCAGCTTTGTGGGGGGAGTTTCAGGAAGTGACGCCGGCCGATGCTGCAGATGTTTTGGGGTCTGTGAGGGCCATCAGTTGCGAACTTGATCCATGCCCGTCCTGGTTGGTGAAAGCCTCCAGGGTGACGTTGGGGACGGTGCTGGTGAGGGTTGTTAACGCGTCCTTGCAGCAGGGGAGGTTGTTGCCTTGCCTTAAGGAGGCTGGGGTGCGCCCCCTGCTGAAGAAACCATCTCTGGACGTGGATGCGCTCGCCAGTTACCGACCTGTCTCTAACCTTCCCTTTTTAGGGAAGGTTATTGAGCGGGCGGTGGCACTCCAGCTCCAGTTGCATCTGGATAGCATCGGTTTCCTAGACCCTTTCCAATCGGGGTTCCGTCCCAGCTATGGCACTGAGACGGCATTGGTGGCCTTGGTAGACGACCTCCGCTGGGAGATGGATGCAGGATGTTCAACATTTCTCATCCTTCTAGATCTCTCAGCCACTTTTGATACCATGGACCATGGGCTGCTAGTGAGACGGCTGCGTGACCTGGGGGGTCTGGACGGGACTGTTCTTGAATAGTTCCGCTCATTCCTCTCGGGGAGAAGCCAGCGGGTGGTGTTGGGGGATGAGACATCGTGCCCCCGTGCCCTATCATGCGGCGTTCCACAGGGTTCTATTCTGTCTCCATTATTATTTAATGTATACATACAGCCCTTGGGGGAGGTTGTGAGAGGGTTCGGGGTGCAGTGTCACCAATATGCTGATGATACTCAGCTATACCTCTCGTTTTCAACTGACCCAGACCCTGCTGTCTCGTTGCTATCCCAATGTTTGGAGGCTGTGGCAGAATGGATGTGGCAGAGCAGACTGAAGCTCAACCCCGATCAGATGGAGGTGATGTTGGTGGGGAGAGCGAGGGAGGTAGTGGTCCCCCTGGTTGGGGGGGTTCGCCCTCCTATAGCTCATCAGGTCCGGAGTCTGGGGGTGATACTGGATGCAGACCTCCGCCTGGAGTGGCAGGTGGAGGCAGTCGCTAAGACTGCCTTCCGCCAGCTGTATCTGGTGCATAGACTGCGTCTGTTCGTCTCCGGCCTGGACCTGGCCTCCCTCATCCATGCTTTTGTCACCTCGAGGCTGGAATACTGTAACGCGCTCTACATGGGGCTTCCCTTGTTCCTGGTTCGGAGGCTGCAGCTAGTGCAGAATGCGGTGGCCCGTCTCCTTACGGGGACGGGCCATCGGGAGCACATTACACCTGTGCTCCGAGCTCTGCACTGGTTGCTGATAGCGTGCCGAGCCAGGTTCAAGATTTTGGTGTTGATCTATAAAGCCCTTCACGGTCTAGGCCCCTCATACCTCAGGGACCGCCTCGCCCTCTGCGCCCCAGAGCGGCTCCTTCGGTCCACCGGGGGGGCCTTCTTAGAGGTCCCCCGTGTTAAGCGGGGGGCCACAATGGAGAGGGCATTCTCGGTGGCCGGGCCTTGCCTTTGGAACTCCCTTCCGGAGGAAGCTCGCCTGGCCCCAAGCCTGTTGTCATTCCGGCGAAGTTGCAAAACCTGGCTGTTCGCCCAGGCCTTTGGGGAGGGTGGAAGGGTAGGGTGAGGGTTTTTTTTAGCTCCCCCACCTGATCTACCATTTATAATGTTTTAAGCCCTGTTTTAATAATTTATATTGTTATGGATGATTTTAAATTGTATTTTATTATATTATGTTTTTATTGTTGGAAGCCGCCCTGGGCTGCTTTGCAGGAGGGGCGGGGTACAAATTCATTAAATAAATAAATAAATAAATTAATAATTTTAACACAGGGAACATGAAGTGGTATTTGTAGTTTCAAATCTTTGTTTCAGCATTTTTGTGTTCAGTGTTTTGGTTACTTTGGTATTTCATGTTCATACTTTGGTTGCTCAATATTTTGTTCACTTTGACAGTACTATTTGGTGAGAGGGTGTGGATTTTTTTAATGAAATTTCTTAATTTCAGACCATTCACATCTATAGTCCAAAAACCCACCAAATACTACTGCCAAAGTAACTAAAGTACAGAATATTGAAATACCAAAGTATCATAGTGAAGAAAACAATGACGTGAAGATGTGAATTCTGCATTGGCAATGAAAATGAGTTTGTGGGAATGAATGCAAATTATGTTCACAAATGTGAAGTGTCTTGTTTGTTACAATCCCTAGCACTTAATATTCATTCTAAGGTGTTTATATCAATTTAACTTGACTGAGTTGAGTGGGGAACAAAATCTGTCCCATCATCTTTTTTATGTTTCACTTATCTAAAACAAAAGTAATATGAAGAGGAATGTATCATTTGCCTTTATGAAATATTTTAAATCATGGGATATATAGGGTAAACATTGTCAGAAGAGTCTATGAGCCTGTTAGCATCCTGAAATAAAAATATAGTAGCTACATTATTGAATGCAGATTCAAATTAGGGAAAAAAACATGTTTATGGACAGGAGCATAGCTAGGTGGAAATGGGCTCTGATGCAGATGGGCTCCCTGCTGGGGCACTCCACTCCAGTGTGCATATATGGTGCTTTCAGGAATGACTGCTCGCACTTCTGCCACAGACTTACTTAGGTGGTAGTGGGAGCCGTCACTCCTGTCGTGGTCCTGGCCAGCTGCCAAACTATCATGACAGCAGCTGGGTAAGGGAGAGGGTGGGGAGACGCATCCCCCGCCCCCCACGGTTGGGAGCCAGATCATGCCAACATCTGGTGGCTGTCTTTCAATGTGACGGCAGCATTCAGTTTAATCCACACTAAAAGGGGTTAAATCGTGCCTCCGTCACGTTTGAAAACACCCAAACACTCTACATATGTGAGCCACCCGGACTCATGGGCCCCAATGTGGCTGCACCTGCTGCATCTAATCTAACTACATCCCTTTACAGACTAATAAGATTTGCCCTTTAATGGTGTATAGGGTGCAAGGGCTGGTCATGAGGAATCTGCGAAGGACTCAGACTTGTCTGACCTACTGAGAACTAGACTGGGTGAATACCACAAGCAAAGTGACAAGCTTCAGTGTGCGGTGAGGAAACTTACAGCTAATAAAGAAGGCCCGGGGAACCATTTCTTTAGGAAGCCGTGTATAATAGGGCTTCAACCATCATGAAACGGATTCCCTTCCTACTGTCTGATAAAGTTTATGAACAGATTTTCAGAGGTTTAAACAGGAGGTAGAGGTGGAGGATGAAGGCTCACAGTTTTTCAGGAAAACGTGGCCACCTTTCCTCCTCCTTGCTTGTGCCCTGCGCAATAGCTCTTTGTTACTGATGCTCAGCGTCGCATTTTATGACAGTAATTGTCAGCTAGTATTTCCACTATTTTATTAGATTACAATTTGGGAAAATAATTTGGCATCAAAGGAAGAAGAATGCAAAAGAGCCACAGGAGAAAATGACAAGCTTCAAAAAGATCTGGGTAGCTTGACATGCAAGGTACAAGTGTATTTGTTTTACTGAGCCTTTGCACATTAAATTGCTAACTTCACGTTGAAGTTTTCTAAATATTTTCTACTGTTACATTCCCCCCCTCCCCCTATTCTTTCAACTCTTTGTCATTGTCACCTTAGCACTTTGCCAGTGGATCAGCAGAGCAGGCCTTGTGAGAGAAATGTTGGGCTCTTACCTCACCTGTCCCCTGGTCCCCACTGGCAGGGTGTGATAGAAGGAGCGGTATATGATGGCTGCTTGAGGCTTGAACTGAGATGTCTCTGGCAGGCCAGACCCTAGTGATTTCCCCCATTTCCCTGCCTTCTCACAAGACCTACAGCAGGGTCAAGCTAAACCAGTTTCTTAGATGGGAGACATCTATGGAACCTAATTACATTGTGATGGATTTCTTCTTGTAAATGAGCAAGTATCCCTGTGATGTGTGTGAAAAATTTTCATATGGGCCAAGCCCATCTCACTTAATTCAAACTTTTAATCTCAATGGTAGGATTACTAATCATGATGCATGATTAAGGCTTAGGTGCTCAATGTTCGATTAAGCAGTTGGGAGCGAAATGCAAACACAGACTGGAGAAGACTGCGATGAAGATCACGACACCAACATGCATTACCCACAGGAAGCATACATGTATATGGGCAAACACTGCTTTGTTAGTATTGTTTAGCCATGTTCGGTATCAAACTGATCGCTGTAATGTGTAAAACAACGTGGTGTAATTTATAAGACATCGAGTATCAACTGAATGTAAGTTGTGGAAAAAGCTTAGTAAAATGAACAGGAAGAGGGAACATGAAATGTAATTCAGAGCGAGATAAGCCAAGCAGTTATCTTTTATGTTTATTTGATCTAATCCACTCTGAGCACGTTTGCCTACTTGTGCCTGCACCACCCATATGAACAGTCAGAGACATGCTCTGAGGTAAAAAGACCTTGGCCGCAACTTTATTACAATATAACTTACACATACATAAACAAAACAATAGTAAAGAACCTGTGTGCATAATAGTGGGGAGGAACCATGCTACATAAAGCAGGTAAGGGGATTGAGCTAAATCTCGCTCCCCCTGCCAGGTGAATCGACCCTTCGAGTTCACCCTCCCCTTGGGTCTGGGCGGGTTTGCAGCCCCCAAACCAGCCGTTCTGAGCTTGGGCTGGGGCCCCCAGCCTTAAGACACACACACACACCCGCTCCCCGAGTGGTAACAGGTACAAGCGCAACCCCTCAGCTCATAGGGAGCCTTACCACAGCACGGTTCCTGCCCCGCTAACCGCCATGAAAAGGGGGGAGGCAACTCGCTACTCCACCCCTTTCCCCCACAGGTATCCCAAAATGCAAATGGATGGCAGCCCTCAAGTCCTCCAGCCAGAGCGTGTTCCCCTGAACAATGAATTTACTCCATCTTGCAGTAAGAGACCTGCATGCTGGCTAACGATCCGTTCATGGTACACTGCCTGGCCCCACAAGTGCCTAATAAACGCCCACATGGCCCTGTTGATTTTTCGCTTGGCGCGCTCTGTCTTGCCCGGCGTAGTGGTATACCTCCAGACCCTACGGGCAAGCAAATCTGACCACCAAATGAGTGCTTGCGGCCACTGAGCCACCAATTTGGAGATGTTATCCTTCATTGCTCCTGTGAGCTCCCATGAGCTGCGCAATCCGAGATCATTTTCACCCAGATGGATTATTAAGATGGCAGGCGGCCTGAACTGTTAAGCCCTGCGGAGGAGTGAAGGCAACAGATGCTCCCAGCGCATACCGCTGCGCTCAAACCAGTAGAGACGGGCATGGAGCCCACAACCCAGCTGAGAACCAAAGTCAGAATTTGCCGTGTCGCATTCGGCCCACCGTACAATGCTGTGCCCACAGATCCATACACTTGGCAACCAGTCAGCACCTGCAGATAACAAAAACACAACAGCAGTATTATATACATGTTGTACTGACTGTGGGGGTTGGGGGGTGAGGTGAAAGGCCTCACATATGTGCGATAGGCACCGGACCGCCATCAGCCTATAGTTGTAATCTGCGATGTAGGCAGGTCCCCTGCGGCTGTCGTGGAAGCCGCACCAATCCTTAAAGAGTGCGACCCGTAACCAGCAGGTGACAGTCCCAGTGCCATCAAACCTTTCTTAAAAATGGCCCGGAATTGAAATTTCGTCAAACTGGCCCCAGCGAAATGGATGAAGAGAGGGCCCTTAAAAGGCGGGCGAGCTTCCAAATATTCCCCCATTGCTGCCACCGGGCATACTACCCCTACCTTGGCCTGGTGCAGCATCAATTGCTGACCCCTCCCCCCTTGATCGGTCTTAGATTGCCGAATCATGATGGTGATAGTGTCAGGGCACATGTTACATCCCAGAGTTCCAGGGCCACACCCCTACAATTGCCCTGTGATGAGGGCACCAGTTCACTGATCCGCAATGCCCAAAAAAATGCAGTTGAAAAGGCTGCCCGGAAGAGCAACCCCTTGTAGGGGGATGAGCAAATGAGAGGCAGTGCTGCCAACAAGCGAGCCAGTGTGTCAACTGATACCGGTTGGCGAGTATCCCTCTGTGGCCCCCGCTCCCTAGCCCAGCTGCCCATAGCCCTACAAAGCCGATAACTGGCACATGGGTTGGCAACCCCCCCGCGTCTTGCTGAAAAAGGTGATGGCCACTAGGTGACACTGTATGGTGTGTGGCACCAACCCACAGCCACTCAAGTGTGTCGTGAACCACTCCGCATGACAGGTGGGGATGGGCGATGACTCCTGCAACCCGTGGGTTGAGAGGAAACTACGGAATTCCCGGAAAGAAGATACATAGGTTCACCACATAGAGCTCGAAACGGCGGCTCTATCGCCCTCATCTATCCTTCGCTCCCAAGACTCTACAAAGCCTCCGGCATCACCTCCGGGTTGATGTTGGAGCTGGGCGCCAGGGAACGGAACCGCTCCATCTGAAAATGAGATAGGGAATCAGCAATCTCATTGTGAACACCGTGCACGTGTTTGGCTGAAAAATACATATTAATGGAGAGGCACTTCAGCACAAACCAGCGGACCAAAATCATAACTGCTGGATTTACTGGACTGGCGGTTGATCACTTGCACCACAGCGCCCCCAAGAGTGGGAATAGCTCAAGGAATGTTATATCTTTGATAAGGTCACTGGCTGCCCAATCCGACGGTCAGCATTGGGCGCACCAGCTACCCTGAAAGAACACCCTGAAGCCAATCCCACCCACAGCGTTGGATACCACCTGCATGTCAGCCTCCAGTAGCCGTACTTCCGACCACAGGGAAATCCCATTGTAGTTCTGGAGGAACATAAGCCAGACCAGGAGGTCGGCCCTGATACCCTTAGTTATACGTACGTGGTGGTGGGGGGCTGTCAGCCCCGCAGTTGCTCGGCCGAGCCACACACAGGAAGCCCTGCCCGGGGCTATCACCCTACATGCAAAATTGAGGTGACCGAGTAAAGTTTGTAAGGCTCTAAGCGTCACCTTCCTGGCAGCCAAAGCGTCTGTGAGCAGCCCCCGCAATGTGGCCAGCTTGTCGGGGGCTGCTCACAGACAGATGTGCAAGACACCGTATCAATGATTATCCCTAAAAAGGAGATCCGTGTTGCGGGACCCTTGGTTTTTTCGTCGGCCAATGGGACGCCCAATTCGCCCGCAACCGTAGCAAACACTCCCATTAAATGGGCGCAGTCCTGGGTACCCGCCCGCCCTGAGAAGAGATAATCATCGAGATAGTGTGATATGGAAGGTAAACCAGCCCGGGCCTTGACTGCCCACTCAGTCATGGTGCTGAAATGCTTGAATGCTGCGCAGGAAATGGTGCATCCCATGGGCATGGCTTTATCATAGAAAAACTGGCCGTTAAATGAAAAACCCACCAGGTCAAAATCCCTTGCGGATACCGGCAGGAGGCGGAAAGCTGACTTTACGTCACACTTCCCCATGAGTGCCCCTTTACCACATGCCCGCACAGTACACACGGCTGCATTGAACGATGTGTACTGCACTGAGCACAGCACGGGGTCAATCCCATCATTAACACATCATCTGTCTCACCGCAGGGGCAGTTCTATCAGGTGCCCCTCAGGTGACACCAGGTGCCCCTCCTCTCCCCCCATTGACCTACCGGTGCTGCTGCTCATGAGCAGGCAGGGGGGGGAGGGCAAAGGAACCCTTTGCCCAATCCCTGCCGGGCACCCTGTTTGTGGGAGGGCGGGCACAAACTCACCCCCTCCGCCCCACTTAGGGCTGAGGAGTGTCCCTTGCTCCAAATCCAGGAGCTGAGTTCCAGCAGTTGCTGCCCACTTTACTTTTCAGTTCCTGCACTTTGGTAGACAGACTTGGGTTTAGACCCTTTGGTTGGGTGCCACTATGATGGGGTTGCGGCATCGCTGCCCCACTCTAGGCTAGCTGTGACTCATTTTCCCCACTTAACGCTTCCACTGGACTAGCTCAATCCAGAACTGTCCAGCCCGTAAGAGATTAACTCTTAGTCACCCTTGCCTCAGAGTTCCCCAAACACAACCCTTGACCAGATTCATCAGAGCTTGCTGGCTCAGAATCTCCCCAAACTGTGTTACTCCAAAGTAGGAACTCAGTTAGCATGCTGGCTTAGTTAAAAGAAGTTTATTATAAAAGATTAGATTAATATGCAAGGTTGTGCTCAGAGTACGTTATAGCAAATAAACATAAAAGGTAACGCAAGACTAACTTTACTTAATAAGTTCTATCTTACCCTAGGTAATGGCATCTATAAACTTAAAGTTCAGTTCTCTCTTACAAGCATCTTTTCTCAGCCCTGATGTTAGTGGAGCTGGGCATTAACTCCTTCTTGGTTGCAGTTACAAAGTTTGTTCACAAAATCTCTTCACATGCTGTTGGTCAAAGAATCTCCCTCTGTGCTATCAAGGCCCCCTTTTTCTATGCAAGTTGGTTCTTTGTTCTTCTCTTCCTGCTTTTTCAGGTAGCTGGGGTGAAGTCATGTAATCTGTTTGGGATGTGTATTCGGGGCAAATTATTTTGTCTGAGCTAGCCTTGGTTTATCTTGCTCTGAATTACATTTCCTGTTCCCTCTTCCTGTTTATTTTGTGAAGCTTTTTCCACAACTTACATTCAAGCTGATACAATTGATACTTGATGTGTTACAAGTTACGACACATTATTCTATACATTACAGCAACCAGTTTGATACCAAACATGGCTAAACAAGACTAACAAAGCAGTGTTTGCCCATATACATGTATGTTTCATGTGCGTTATGCATGTTAGTTTCGGGATCTTCATCACACAGACATAATGAGATGAGATATTTTTTTGGGTGAAAACCTCATCTTCCTGTTTTAGGTATTATGCTGCCACTAATCACTTCTGGTTTTATTTTAATAGGTGACATCATACAAGGAAATTATTGAATGTGCTGACCAGAGACTTGAGATAGCCAGTTTCCAGATATAGTAGGTTGACTGAATTACATGACTACGTTCTGTATTTTACAGGGGGTGTATCTATGTGTGAGAAAGGGCTTGTGTGTGAGAGAGAAAGTCAACCCTTGTTTCCATTAGATATGAAAATTGAAAGGATAAATAGTGCTCCTCAAACTGTATTTTTACTGAATAGTGCTAATTGCATTTGCCGTATCATGGTAACAGCCTAAGGATTTTCTGACAGACTGGCTGCCAACTGCCCCAAGAGGCTGCTAGGGAAAGATGGGAATTGTCAGGCTGCAGATGAGCCTGAGCCAAGCTCCCTTGTGCTTGGCCCCAATGCTCCCTATATTGGTCACAGCAAGCAACAGGGTAGCCTACTCTTTACCAACAGGGGGGTCCCTTAAAATGGGGTGATTTTCCCAGGTCTCGATTTTGCCAGCTTTAGGACTGCTCTGCTGTGAAATACAGTACAACTGCATCATAATGCACACCATTATAGCGTGAATTTGGTTATAATGCAGTGCAAAGCATGGCTCTTATCGCATTACATCACAAATAGCTTTTACATGTACTAAGCACCCGGTTATAAGACAAATTTAGTTATAATGTGCTGTGAGGCATGGTCCCAAATGCAGTGTTATAACAAGGTTGCAGCATATACAGTTGGACTACCAGGTAGCTACCAGCCCTCACCAGCCCCGAATCACCAAGAGAAGCAAACCCACCAGCACTGACTGTAGACTGGAAGATGTTTATTCAACCATTAAAACTGTAATTATTATCAGAATCTTAAAGGGCACTTCAGATGCTTCGAATGTTGCACCACACTACAAGTTCCTGACAAGATGCAAAGGTCACAGTCAATGTCATCTTATTAACATGGGCAGGGATTTAGCTCATAGGATATTTCAACCGATATCTTACATTTCTGTTTCTTCCGTATTTGACAAGTGCATCAAAAAGTATATCAGTGGTTCCCCAAACGTTGTGACTTCAGACAAACATAATCCCCATGAGATGGGGTGATAACAGACATGATGGAGGCCTGCTCTGGTCTCCTATGGCCCGCCTGGGGTAAAGACTCACCATCATGTCTATTTCTGGGCCACCATATGTGGGCCCACTGCTGCCCCAGCCCAGGTAGGCGGCTGGCCTGGATGTGGTTCCCTGGAAGATCCCGGGCCCACAGTTCAGGCCAAGGGCTGCCCAGACGGGCCAATGTGGGCCATAGCAGGCTAGTGCATCAGTTTGTGGCTCCATCCCCTACCAGGGATTGGGAGCCATCATGGCCGGCAGCCATGGCTGCCCATCATGGTGGGAGGCAGGGCACTGGGGTACATCAGAGGCGGGGCCACCTGACCACATGTTTGTTGTCTTCCCCGCCAGGGGCAAGGTAGGGGAGGGCTCACCAGCTGGTCTGTTAGGCACACGTTTATTCTATGCCCGAACCTGAACCTGCCAGGACTACTCCCCACACCCCTCTCCTGGACCATGTTTCTGGTGTGCCAGCTGCACATTTATTTTCACCCATGATTCCAAAAAGACATATGTTTCATTAACAATTTCCATTACATACATATTACATATGTGTTTTACATGTATCCTATAACATAGATGATGTAACCCCATTTAAGATCCCGACCCACAGTTTGGGAACTTGTGGCATATATTAATCCTCAACTTCTTTCAGTTTGTTGGGCCATCAAGCAAGTATCACCGTTCTTCAGACAGAATAGCAAAGCTGGGTATCTTTGAGGGGATTTTGCTGCACCAAAGCTGCTGAGAATTTCTTTCAGCAAATTAAAACTCAGTTGAGCTCACACATCCAAGCTCCTTTTACCCCAAGACCATTCATTTCAAGGACTCTGGACTCAGTGCTTTGAGGTTTGGGGTGCAAGGCTGCAATTGTCAAAGAAGCCCAAATCCCATTAAATTTCCTGCTAAGGAACTTTTCTAAGATGAACCTATTATTATTTGCAATAACAACTTAATTTTTGGAAGAGTCCAGCAGAAAACGATAAGGATGAAACTGGTAGGAATCCACTGAAGTTTACTAGGGTTCTATGGATTTTCTCTACAAAGAATCTATAGGATTTAATAGAAGAATATACACGCTTACATTCTACAGGTTGATGTTTGGGACTCCACTGTGCTAGGCACTCTGCAAATACACAGTGAGAGACTGTCCCTGCTCTGAACAACATAGGCAGCAATCCTTGCAAACAGCCCCACAGCCTTCAGTGGGTTTCACATGTTTAGCACAAAGATAGCCCACTGCATGTATTTCTTGTGCGTTCAGGCAGCCCCCACTCGGACCACACTCACAGGTTTCGCATGACAAACCAAATACACAGGCAGGCATTCTTCCAAAAAGCACTCCACCCACCAACCTTCCCTTCTCACCCACTGTTTCTGGGTGTCCAGTATATACAGCAGGGGGTGCTAACGTGCCATGGGGAATTTGGCAGAATCACCGGCACATGAGTTCTCTACTCAGTGATATCAGTAATATGTGTAAAGTTACCGCATGTCCTGCATGCGGTAAATAGTATTTGGTCTAACCCTCAACCCAATAGGGCTCCAGCCACCCCTAAACCCAGGCCTGTGCCATGAGTAGTGCAGACAGGGCTTACAGCTACTAGCTGTGTCCCCCTACATATAGAGTCTTTGGGCTCTCTAGGCCAATAGCAAGGAAAGTCTAACCTTTTTAGTCCCATGTTGTCTGAATCTTCAGTCCCGCCAATGGGATGCCACAACAGGATCCAAGGCAGGGGGGAAGCCAGGCCAGCTCACAAACCCCTGAGACTTCTGGTTCCTCCCAAAGAGAAGGAAGAGCCTTCCTGGGAGCTCCTTCTCTGTCAGCCTCCTCAGTCAGCCTGACTAGCCTCCTTATATCTCCCAGAAGTCTTAAAGGCAGTGTCCTGAGAATGGCTGATTATATGATCCTACAGTCACAATTGTGCCAGCACTATATCGCCGGCCTGAGAGTGATCCTATGGCCAGCTGCGGCAGGGCGCAGCATGGCAGGGCTGTGGCCCCTTTAAGAAAGCTGTACGCGCCAACCGATAGACTCTTTGGACTGGGCTGCTGCTACAGAACAGCTGGGCAAGAGCATGGTAGAGCTAGTTCGGAGAGACTAAGAATCCAGGCAAAGTTCAGTAGAGAACAGGATGACACTGGCCCTTTAAGGCTGAAGAGACTGAAGGGCTGGCCATGCTCTCCTCTGGGTATATAAGAGGAGACAAACGCAGGAGGGTTCAGTCTGGGTCTGGCTGTAGACCAAGCAGGAGTTCTGCAGGAATCTTCTCCATGGTCCTGAAGGCGTTCTGCTGGTAAGTCGGAGGGATAACCAAGGATGGCTGGGACTGCTGAGGATAACAGAGAGTGGCCAGGAGTGATGGGACCTGAAGAGGTGCATGGACTGGCGCTGTGCTAAGGCCTGACTGCAGGTTACCAGACTTTGTGTGAACCAGCCAGAGACAGATTGCCTGGCTGAGTTGGGGCTAGATAGGGCTGGTGTTAGCGGAGGGCTGTTTCCTGATAGTGAGATTGTAAAAGACTGCTAATAATACTGTAAGACTTGTATTAAACTATGTGAAGTCTGTGAACCTGCTAATTGTGTACTGAACTGTGGAGGTGAGTGTGAACTGGGCTGACTCCCAAGGGACCTGCTTTCAAGGGGTTTGGTCCTGCAAGGACTCACTCCAGGCAGAGCCCACCCTGTTACACCAGGATTGCGCCAATGCTGAAATAGGTGCTAACTCTTAAAGGGCTACAAGCTTCAGCTAGACACCTGCTACACCCACCCCCTATGACGACTCACAGCCGCAGCAAACCATGGGAAGAAGCAGCCACACCAGCTGCTTCTTTCTTCTGGGCTATGATTCCAGGAGGTGGTCCAGAGTCCACTGTCCCTGTCCACCTACAGCGGTTTGTACCTGGGTTTATACCTGCCACCACTTGGTGGCTGGAAATCACTTTTTGCTATGCATGTAATACTGAGTTTATTCAGCAAATTGCATACTTTATCAAGTGCCTATATTGAAAATTGAAATAGAAAGCAATTAGCCTTTGCATATTGTCAGCACGATTTCTTGCATCCATGGCTTACAGCAATATACTGACAGATAGCAGTGCACAGTTTTATTGGAGTCTCACCTGCTATGGTGTGGGAAATACCTCTTGGTCTGCATAAACCCCCAGTCAAACATGTGCCTCTTGTGCCCCCTCTCTAGCATCTTCTGCATTACCATACAGTTGGGGCAGAAAACATCCCTGCTCACGAGGGCACTCTGCACTTCAAGTGTCCAAACCTTGGGTCTGGCAACAAGCTCTCCTTCAGTTGGGTCACATTCACAAGACATGCAAGTCACTTGTTTCCCTGAAGAGATTAATCTCCACCAGCCAACTGAGGCACACCTGGTGGCCCCGCAGGTATCCTTTCACTGTCATTAGGGCAGCAATGAGGAAAAATGGCAGGGAAGGTCCAGCCTCCATTAGTAATCGCCTTACTTCTGGCAGTACACAAACATCCAGAAAAGTTGCGCTCTTGATCACACCCCACTCTTATATCTCGTCTGGGGTTCCCATTCTTCTGTTCTGCTGAACTTGGGACTGCAGCAGGGTCTGCACTCCATCATCCATGCATAGAACCCCGCTGTCTGCATGTGCCATCCTATGTGCACAGAGGCTGCCTCGGAGAATGGATCGGACAGTTCTCTCTGTATATTGGTTTGTATCCAAATGTCAGCAAAGGCCAGGGGTGTCCATCATCCCTCCGCTTCTCTGGGCTCTCTACGCTGGGCCACCACAGCACCTATAGACCAAAGCTGAAGCCATTTAGCTTCCTTGGGCAAACAACATGCAGCAATAGTGTTTTATAGCATTATGCACCCCCCCATGCTCACTGCAAGCAAAAACTGTTACTTTCAAAAGATAAGAAAATATCAGTAGCTTTTAACCAATGGGTAGCTCTGCTCCCACATACACTCTGAGCACAGGGACTGTCACTGTCTTGCAGTTCCATGCAGCTGCCTATTCTGTACCATGCAGTGGTTCCCCACAATTAACAAAAACTCCATGCTTCCGTGGTGCTAACATCTGCAACATTTTTAGATGCCTTGCCATATGCACTGACGTACTTGTGACAGAAATGTCTGTGTAGCAGGGCGTGATCTGTCCAGAGTAAGTCCCAACAGGATCAGACCCCAGGACTCAGGCACACCTTGTTAATTAATTCACAGTCACTGGCTTTCTGGGATATTGGCTTAAAGCTCAGTTTAACAGTCTCTCTCACACATATATACAGTTCTCCACCATTTACATAGTTCAGCAGAATCTCAACATAGGGAATTAGCATTCATTTTGATCATATATAGTCCATACCAGTACACAGTCAGTCTAACGCTGGGAAACAGCCCTCTGGCAACCTCGTCTCTAACTCTAGCCCCTAGCTCAGCCAGGCCCCTGCCTCAGGCTTGGCTACTTTCTTGGGCTGCAGTCTCTCACTACTCCAACCTTCCCAGCAGGGCTTCTCCAGGACTTTGGAAAGCATCAAGCATCCAGGGCTCTTGCCAAGTCCCAAGTGTAGCCAGAGTCAGCACCCTGGAGAACATAGAGGGCCTGGCCCAGCCACCTTAGGCATCCAGGCTTTCCAAGCAGCCCAGTCTGGGTTCAGGACCCTGGATAAGGATAAGGATACTGTTGAGATTCCAGCAGAGCTCCTCTCCAGTCTGCAGCCAGGCACAAATTGACTCTCCTCTGGCTGGGGTTTCTCTTATATGCCCAGAGTGGGCAGGGCTAGTCCTCCAGTTCCTGACTCTTAAAGGGCTAGAACCCTTTCCCACTCTTTACCCTGGTTTCTGAGCTGTATTCAGTCCAGGCTTACCCAGTTCTACAAGGCTAGCTCAGCCACACACATACTCAGTCCTCGGGCTGGTGCCCTCAGCCCTCTTAAGGGGGCAGCAGCCCCATTAGGCTGCTCCCTGCTACAATACGCAGTTTAATAGTCACCTGGACTGGCAGTGCCAGTTCAGCAACACACACACAGAATAAGCTTTGCAAAACCTTTTTCTCTAGCTAGAAATCAGTTCTAGCCACTATTGATCTCCAGTGCTGCTTTTAAAGCCCCAAAGCCTTCTCCACAACATAACAGTGGCGTTGAGCTGCTGGTTAAAGTACCTTTGTTCTGGGTTGTGAGCAATGCTGTAGGCCTTCATGAACCAGGGCTTCAGGCATAGTCTGGGTCCCCAAGAACCACAGGCCTCATGAGCACCCCCTCAATGCATGTTTCAGTGGAGGGTCCAAAGTCTTCTGTGTACATGTGGCCAAAGAAGGGCCAACGAAGGACTGATGGAAAATGTGGGTGTCATGGTTCTTCCCAGACCACCCAGCTAGCACATCGACAAACCGGGCACAGTAGTCCAACAGCCTGGAGAACCACAGAGCAAAACCCCTTCTAGTTTAAGTATCATCGTTGCTATGGGGCGGGCAGGCGGTGGCAATATAGCTCCCATGGATCGTCCATATACAGTACAGGAACTCTTCCCACTGAGAGACGTGACATTAACCCTCTTTAGCCCATGATGGCGCATTTTATCCCGGGACTCATCTGCATGCCTGGTCTGTTGCTGCCAGATGTTTGCTCGTTTCTGCCAGCTGCTTTGGGATGTGTTGGGCAGCGACGGTCAGAGATACAGCCTGGGCTAAGACCCGGGCTAAACTGGGTTAACTGTCTCCCTCACATCTGTTAGGGACCTGCCCTGCCCCACCCCATGGTGAGGTTGGTGGATCAGGCCCGAAGGACCACACTCACCAGGCCCACTGAACAGTTGATACAGGGGCCTGGAGGGACACGCTCACCTCGGCCCCGCTGCCTGACTGAATCAGACCAATGGTCCATCGTAGCCCAGTATTGTCACAACCTGACATGGCAGCAAGGTTTCAAATCCAGCTGGGTCTCCAGCAGAGGCCTCGCCCAGGCGTGCTAGAAGAGATCCTGAATCCGACATACCAGGGATTGAACTTGGGACCTCAATATATGCAAAGCATGTGCTCTACCACCTGAGCCACAGCCCACCCCAGCCCTGCTGTTTGGTGCACTCCCCTGGCCCCACTGAACTCCTGATCATTTGCATGCACCAAACAGCCGATGGCCTCTCTCAGGAGTGCCCCCCCTTCAGCTGTTTGGCAGGCTGGGTGAGCGCACTAAACAGCTTATGGGGGGCCCAGGAGCACCTTCATCAGCTGTTTGGCATGTGTCGTCCAGCTGTGTGAGCACACGCCTCTGGTCCCCCCATCAGTTGTTTGGTGGCAGTTCTTCCTGGGGGACCGATCCTGTTGAGCAGCAGGGGCCCAGTGGACAGCTTCTCAGACTAACCCGGGGCATGAAAGAACCTGTGACAGCAGCCCCCACACCCAGATAATGGGGGGAGAACTGCTCATGTGAACAGCCCTCCCCACCAACCCAAGGAGTGACAGCTGCAGTGGTTCTCCCTGGGACGGCACCCCATCACTATCACGCCTGTTTCATTC
Source organism: Sphenodon punctatus (assembly GCA_003113815.1). NCBI lineage: Eukaryota > Metazoa > Chordata > Lepidosauria > Sphenodontia > Sphenodontidae > Sphenodon > Sphenodon punctatus. The sequence goes on from QEPC01012145.1 coordinate 6,824,468, forward strand.
AGTGTCTGTGTTGACCCATGCTGGCTCCAGGGTAGGGATGGACATGGAGGGATGCTCGCCAGTGGTCACAGCTTCCCTGGGGGGAGTGGGAGTAGTGGGTAATGGGGGAGCCATATCCACCCACTTCTGGTGCCTGGTGAAGGCACAGCCATACAAGCAGAATGCAATGGTTCCATCCATGCAGAGGACTCAGTCAAGGAGCTCGTAATAGGGCAATGTTTATCTTTCGTGGTCAGAGGCGAAGTTTTTGTTCTGGATCTCTTTGTATCTGCACTTCAAATCCTTGGCCCATCATTGGTACTGGTTCATGTCCCAAGTGTAGCCCTGCTGCACCATTTGGACTGAGATCTCTTGAAACACTGACTCGTTCCTGTAGCACATCACCAGGGCATATTGGACCTTTTGCTCCCTACATAGAGTGATGGAGATCTTGGCCTCTTCCTCGGTCCAGGGAATACAGGGTTGTTGGGCAGATCAGTAGGCGGAGAGCAACTACAATTGTGTGGTGGTGTTAGCAGTGCTGGTTGTTGCCAGGCTGTCAGTTTGAGCCATGACCCTAGCAATGGTAAGGTAATCCTTCACAAGTCATTACAGAGAATGCAATCACTAGGAAAGAGAAAGCATTGAACACATACTGCCAACCAGGGAGAGCTGGGAGAACACGTTTGAAAATGGCACGGTGGGCATTTAAGGCGGATGTTACATGTGTGCCAGTGAATGCTCCAGGCTTTTCACCCATGACTTTATGGTGCTGGTGGACCTGTACGCACAGAGGCTGCATGCAACCTAATTGATGGGACGTGGACATGTGGGAACACGTTAGCACACATTCACCCACTTGGCAGACTCTGTATGCTCTGGGACCCAGCCATGAGTAGGCACTGTGTGGGTGGTGGCCAGTGGAGTTGAACACCTAATAAATGGGCAGGTGGACACTCCTCGGAATGGTCTAGGCTTTTTCACCTGCTACACTATGGTGCTGGCAGATCTGTACCCGCGAAGGATCCATACAGCAGAAATTAGATCCATGCCCATCCTGGCTGGTTAAAGCCAGTAGGGAGATGTTAAGGCTGTTGCTGGCCAGGATAGTCAACACCTCCCTTGGGAGGGCAGGTTGCCGGACTGCCTCAAGGAGGCGGTGTTAGCACTGCGGGGTGGAGGTAGGGTCGGCAGAGGCTTCGGGGCCGTGCAGCCCATCGCTCGGCCACCCCCCCCCCCGCTGGCGCAGGACTTACAGCTCAGGCCACAGCTGTGGAGGTCTCGGCAGTCCTGCAGGTCCCGGCACAGCAGCAGGTTGCCATGGCAACCCAAGGACACGGAAGCGCTGTGGAGCCGCGTACCTCTGCATCAGCTGACAAGACGTGCCTGCCAGCTGTGCGGCGCTCCGCGAGACTGCAAGCACGCAAGGGGGTGGAGCAGGAAGTTTAAGAACCTGGCACTGTGAAGGACACAGCACCAGTAATCAGAGCAGTGAGAAGCTGGCCCCTTGTGAAAGCTAAGTGATTCTTGTCTGTTGTTTATTGTTGCTGCCTAAACTGAGTGTTCTAGTATTGTGAAAGTGTGTAATCTTGTATATTTCCCAGAGTGTTTGAACAAGTGAGTGTTGAACGTGTAGAGCGTGAGTCCTGTCCTTGGGTTGTGTCGTCCCCCCCTTCAGACTGAGAGCCTTCTCCTCTATTCCACCCCCCCCCCCGAGTCCTGGTCCCTTCCCCTGCAATTCCCCCCTCCCTTCACGGGCTTTTCCCTCCCCTGTGGATAGTGGTGCATGGTGAGCCTTGTGAGTGTTGGGGGTTTCCCTCCCGGGCAGTCTGCTCTGCACCCAATGATGATAGCAGCCTGATCTCATTGGGATCAACAGGCCACCATACTATCCTGATGGGCTTCCTTCATCAGCGCCTCCTTGCAGAGCGGGACCCGGAGGTTTCCCTCCGTGTGTGGCTGTTCCCCGTGTCTCCTTGGTTGCCCCCTCCCTATTCGACCCCCATCCCCGTGACAGGCTGTGGTGTGGCCCCTGCTCAAAAAACCATCATTGGACATTGGTGCTCTGGCCAGTTATCGGCTGGTCTCTAACCCTTTTAGGGAAGATTATTGAATGGGTGGTGGTTCGGCAGCTTCAGGAACATCTGGACTGGATCAGTTTCCTGGACCCTTCGCAGTCTGGCTTTCGTCTGGGTTATGGCATGGAGACTGCACTTGTGGCCTTGGTTGATGACCTCTTCCGAGAGTTGGACCAGGGTCATTCGACCCTGTTAATTCTATTAGATCTCTCATCTGCATTTGATACTGTTGATCATGAGTTCTTGGTGACTCGGTTGTGGGACCGGGCAAGGGTGGGCAGGACTGTTCTTGAATGACACCGCTCCTTCCTGGCCAGGAGAACTCAGCATGTGGTGCTGGGTGATTATTCATCTTCTCCCTGGGACCTCACGTGTGGAGTTCCGCAAGGTTCTATTTTATCCCCTCTCCTGTTCATTGTGTATATGCAGCCCTTGTGGGAGGTCATCAGAGAGTTTGGTGTAAGTTGTCATCAGTATGCTGATGACACCCAATTATATCTCCCTTTTTCATCAGACCCAGGTCCGGCAGTCTCTGTGCTTACCCATTGTTTGTCAGCTGTGGGGGACTGGATGAGGGCGAGTAGCTTAAAGTTAAATCCCAACAAGATGGAGGTGATGGTTGTGGGGAAAGCCGGGGTAGTGATGGCCCCCATCATTGATGGGGTCTGTCCTCCCCTGGTATATCAGGTCCATAGTCTGGGGGTGTTTCTGGACCCACAGCTCCACCTGGATGTCCAGGTGGTGGCTGTGGCGAAAGGTGCATTTTGCCAATTACATCTGGTATGTCTACTTAGGCTGTATGTCTCAGACTCTGACCTTGCCATGATCATCCATGCTTTTATTACCTCAAGATTAGACCACTGTAATGTGCTCTGTGGTGGCTTGTTTCCTTAAGGGGACGTGTCGTTACGAGCACATTACTCCAGTGCTCCACTCTCTGCACTGGCTGCCAATAGTCTTCCGGGCCCAATTCAAGGTGTTGGTTTTGACCTTTAAAGCCCTAAACAGCCTGGGGCCCACCTATCTGCAGGACCACCTGACCCTCCAGATTCTGGATTGGCCTCTGAGGTTGGCTGGGGGCGCCCTCCTTGAGGTCCCTCGGCTTTCCCAGGTGTTGACTATGAGGAGGGCGTTCTCGGTAGCCGCTCTGCGGCTGTGGAACTCCCTCCCATTGGAGGTCTGCCTGGCTGTAGACTTCCCCTTTCCATAGACAGTGTAAGACCTGGCTGTTCCGCTGGGCCTTTGCCGAGGGAGATGAGATGGGTGTGTTGGGTTAGGGTGGGGGCTTTATTGTTGGGTTATTTTAATGTGGGGTTATGTTGAATTTTAATTGTGTTATAAAAGCTATCTTTAAAAGTTAAAGGACTTGCATATTCATACAACAACCTCCTTCATAAACCAGACTGAAACCCTTGTCCTCCAGTCTTTATGCTCTGTCACAGCACTTCCATTAACTGCTGGGCTCCACACCCCCATGCCCATGCGCACATTGAGCTTTATAGTTGACACAGCTCTCCCTCTGACAATAAAGCTTTTCCCCCACTCCAGTCATTTAGATTTTTTACATTTATATGCCGCCCCCTGCTGCACAAGCATCTCGGGATGGCTAACAGCATATATATAGACTACTCTGAATTTGCATACATTTGCAAATGTTATGCAAATTATGTCCACATTGTCCCGCATTTTGAGAGTCACTGTCCCTCATTTCAGAGTCCAGGAGTTAAGAGGTATGGGAGGGCTCACTACAGGCTTCCCAAGCAGGCAGCTAATCTGAAAGTCAAGAAAGCAGCCTGGTGTCAGGGTCCAGGTATGTCGTAGCAGGATTAGGGCCGCAGGTGATGCTGGAAGGAGGAGGAGTGCAACTGCTGGGGGATGGTATTTAGCACGGGTGTTGGGAGAAGATTGAGCAGGCGTGTGGTCAAGCCAAGTGTAGGTCAGTCAGGAGCCAGGAGTCAGGTGGCATGAGCATCTTGAGCAGAGGGTCAAGTAGAGGCATGGTCAAAGCAGAGCATAAGTCAGAAGATGTGAGTCAGATAGCATGAGCATCTTGGTCAAAGGGTCAGGCAGAGGCATGGTCAAAGCAGAGTGTAGGTTAGGTAGCACGAGTACTGAAGTCAAGGGATGAGTGAAGGGAGCAACCAGGAGCGAAGTGGGGAGCAGGAGTTTGGGTGTGAAGCAGGGGAGTGGGTGTCATGGAGTGGAGGCAAGGGAGACTGTACTGGAAAAGGACCAGCTGGTAAGCTGCTTTGTGCTAGGCCTCTTCTTCTTATGTAGGAATCCTGGGCACTTCCTGTCCTGCCTTCTAGAAGTCAGCACCACCTCCAATTGGTTGGGATGTAGCTGTCTCCTGGGCAGGGAAATCAGTACTACCTGTGTGCTGGGATAATCCTGGCAAGTGGAACTACCGTGAGTTGCTGGGGCTGTGTATATACTGAGATGCTCACTGCTGGAGGATGCCCTCAGGCTGCTTCTCTGGCTGTTGACACAATGGTCAGAGCCCTGATGGTGCTGATGGCTGCAGATGACACCTGTCTCCAAGCTGTATATGTGTTGCAGCTTTTGGGATCCAGTTCAAGCCCTTAGATATCATGTTTTGGGGTCACGCAAAATCCAAATACACAGCCCCAGTATGTGTGTTTTGAGTATGGGAGCTGAAAAGGGCCTTTTGTGTTTACTTGTGTTTTATTGAAACACGAGTGCACAGTCCTACTTTGCAGATCCTGGATCTGGCCTCTGAATCCAGTTCCAACCCTCAAGCATAAAAAGACTGAGCTCAGGCGAAGGCATACCTTTCAACCCCAGAACTCAGAAACACAGGACAGGAATTCTCAAAATGCAGGACAATGTAGGACATAACTTGTACAATATTTGCTTATGCATATATTATGCAAATTCAAAGTAGTCCATTGTCTAAGTATGAAGCTGGGCTAAAAAAAATACAATCTTAAATAGTTAAAGCATTCGCATATCTATACAATAACCTTTTTCATAAACCAGAGTTAAACCTTTGTCCTGCCATTCTGATGTCCAAACTCTGTCACAGCACTTCACTCAACTGCTTGGCCTTCATATTCTTATGCCAAGTGAGTTTTCAAGTTTACACAGTCCTCCTTCCCCTTTTCCCCTACTCCAGCTATTTCTCCTCCTGTGTAGATTCTCTATGACAGATGAAACGCTGTGTGGATTTTCTCATGGCCATGTGTCAGGCAATAACCTAACGAAGGCTGGTTACTGTTTTAAAAAACTAAACTTAATGGAAGAAATCACATCATCAGCCCCTTACCAGGTCCAGGTTTGAAGCCTGCTGATTTTTTATTAAAAACTAGCTTCACCCAAAACAGAGGTTTGTTTTTTTTTAAAAAAATTCCAGACTACAAGGAGAACAATCACTAACAATGAAGGAACAATTAAGATGTCACAGAGAGGCTGCTTGCCCACATTACAGAGGTGGGGGAAACTTACGAGAAGAAAACTCACAGCAGGGAAACTAACATGAAGCTTGGAATGTGGGCGCATCTTGCATTGCAAAATCCAATCCTGCCAGTCATGACTACAAACAACAAGAGACACATCCGATGACGTTTTTAACCCCACACCCACATTACAAGCTTCACGATAGTTTTCCCACTGTCAGTTTTCTTCTTGTAAGTTTCCCCATGCCCGGTAACGTGGGCAAGTAACCGGAGAGTCCCTTAACTATGATATGGGAGGGGCTGCTTTGAGCTTGCTTGGGAACCCTGACTCTTTCAGACTGGAGAATTAAATTCAGACTGAAGAATTAAATTCATTGTCTCATTGATGGTTTGCAAATTGCTCTCTTTCACATCTTCCTTCTTAATGTGGAACTCTGCAGCAGCTTTCTGTGACTGCGGGACAGATAACAAAAGAGGTGTTAAATCAGGGATGTCACTTGAGACGTATGCGGAAAGGAAGTATAGATGAGGGCATGCACTGAAAGATAGGGAATAGATTCATGGCATAGATCCATGATCTGGACCCTCCTCTTGCTTCCCCCATCCTGAGCACACATGCTCTCTCCCCAACTTCTATGTAGCTCCCAGAGCTTGTGCTGACTTTCAAAGTGTCCCCTAGGAGGGAAGGTTCCCCACCCCTGGTATGACACCCTTGGCTATAATGAACCTGGTGGCTCCATCCCCAACATCTTCGTTGTCACTGATCCTCACTGTCGTTGTGTCCTTTCACTATTATGAACCCTTCATTATAATAATTAATATAAGGCTTAGATCCCATGGGGGGGGGGGGGGGAATCCATGATACTTTATTTAAAATCTAGGGACTGATGATTCAAGTGTCTCCTGGGATCTCAGCTGCTGCTCAAAATATGAGAGGAGAGAAGGGATAACCAAGGAGTAAACCTTTCAGAGCATTAAACCACAATTGAATAAAGCACTTAAGCACACACTATCTCTAACCATGTGAACAGCCTCATGAAACCAGGGGTGCAACCAGATATTAGGGTGTAAGATTCCCAAGCAGAAGGGACAGAAGTTCTACCCCCAGAAGCTCTGTCTCTTTCCCAAACCTGGCAGCCCTCTAAGGGAAACCCTGGGTTCCTGGCTGTGCTGTAATTTCCCTCTGCCTGTACCACAAAAGTCCTCAAAAGGACTCCAAGGGGAATCATACCATCTGCAGATACGGTCGCGATCTCATTGATACTTACTAGATTTTGCGCATCTTTGTTGCAGTCTGGGATCACAGGATTATAATTAGGGCCCTTTTTACATGGACGTCCTCCCCTGCCCTCACCCATGTGTATAATTGCATGGGCGAGGGCATCCGTGTGACCGCCGGTGGGGATAGGTGAGGGTGCGTGCACACTCCTGTGCTCCACCCATCTCCACAGACCCCCGACGCGCAGAGGCATTGGGGAAAACAGAGGTGCCTCAGTACGTGGAGATGGGTGTGCAACTGTGTGCCGGCCTGCACACTTGCTGCACACCCACTGCCGCCTCCACCTATCCCCCATGGACCGCGGCACCTTCGTGGTCCATTTAAAAAGGGCCTAGGTCTCAAAATGGGGGCATACAAGAAAAACGTAGGAACTTTCTGCTCCAGCTAGTCTGCAGAGATGAGGAGGTGGGATTGCATGACCAGGTGCTCTCAGTACTGGCTCTAGAGCAGAGAAGGAGCATGCTGATTCTCCTCTGCTCCAGCAGCCCAGTCCCTGGGCCTTCCAGTTGCACCCCTGCATTAAAGCCAGTGCAGCTATTCACATGTTTATAGGTAAGCGCAAGTGCATGCTTTGGTGCTTTACTGGATCAAACCCTCAGAGATCAAAGCTACTGCCTAGATCTTGTCAGGAAATCCATATAATTAAGAAAATATAGGCAGCTATCCTTAGTAGCCCAACATAAATGCCCCCAATGTGTGGCACAATAGGAAGGGCCAGATTCAAGAGAAACTAACCCATCCAAGAAGCACATTTGGCCACTGAACCCGAGATTCCAAGGACAGCTGGTGATCCAAGAGGCACGTTGAACTGTGAACCTGTTGGAGGAAAGGCTAGCAACGCCTTCATAATATGGGCAAAAGTCACCCCTAATATCCTGTCAGAACTTCCCCAATACCCACAAATGTGACTTACAACTTGCATGCAATAAAATTCAGCCAGCTTGTTCTCATTCAAATCCCAATATCAGCCAGACGGTGTTAAAACAAAGTCACTCCTCCATCTTGGACTGAACCGCTCCATTCACACCCCTCTAATAAAGGGTGTAATTCTCCATTATTAAAGTCATGGAGGGTGTAGCCATAACTTTATACAGATTACATTCCACCCTTAATTGTCTTACTATCTTGCCCAGCCACCTTATATACAATGCTTGTTAAAGATAAAGTTTAGTAGAGTTTTTAATTCTGTACTGCATCAAACAGAAAATACTAATGTAGGAAAAAATATTTCTATGTAGAAAGCAGTTAAATTATCTCTCGCTGACAGTCTAGAGAAAAGAAACCAGCATTTGGAAGATTTAATTAATAAGTTCAAAATGAAAACCAGAAAGCTGAGGTAAACTTCATATGTATTTTAACTGCCAGAACAGAGAACTAAAAAACTGGACTTTTTTTTTTTTTAAATTTAAATAGCAGATAGTCACTATCAACTGAGACCTTTCCCCGCCCCCCCAAATATAAATGCAATTGAATACTGTCATGGTCATCCCCTTCAAGGGGAAAGTAACTATTTTCCCTCATATTTCTTGGTGCAACAAGTAAAGCTCCTTTGGAATAGCTATGCTTCTGCCTTATTTCTCAGACTTAGCATCAGAAGAGAGGCATGATAGATAGGTTCTCAAACCCCCTTGGTGCTCAAACTGGGGGCCAGGCCCCCAGAGGGATGCAAAGATGTTCTAGTGTGTACAAGAAGGGCTCCAGCTGGCAAACACACTTTCACTGAGCTATGGGGAATCTCCAAAATAATAGGGTGGCAAGGAGTGGGGAGTGGCAAAGCAATAAGATGGTGGGAAGGGAGCGAGGAAGAGAGAGGGTGCAAGATGTAGACGTGTGTGCTTGGTGTGGGAAGCAGCCTCCACCACAATGACAGACAAGTCTAAGGGTGGGTGCAGTTCAAAAAGGTTTGAGAACCACTGAGTATATGACTGTTAACAAGTGTTCACCCACCAAGTCTATACTGTACCTCTTTTTAGGGTTGTACAACCTTTTAGGGTACACCAAAGGTTGGTTGGTGCTGCTTAGAGCTGAAACAAGTACCACAACAACAGGTATACTCTATGGATTTCCAGTACCTGAATTGACCTGAAAATGTTAGGTACTAATTGGTAACTGATTAGTGCCCGATTTGGGTACAAATGTCTGGACTATTGACTTCTGGTCCTGGAATATTGGGTTTCTGTCCTGATTTGGGGGATTTCTGTCTCAATTTATCAATTGGTAACCAGAAAAATCAGTAACAAAAATTACCAATTTTTTTCCGGTGATCGAGTATCCTGTTGGGTATCCAACATGGTACTCGAAAATGGTATTACCCACAAGTACCAAGTTAGGTACCTGTTTCAAGTCTAGTGCTGCTGCTCGCTTTTTGTGCTGATGCAATTCTCATTGGCTTAGCACTGGCACAAAACCACTTTGGGATCACACAACAATTATTGTTGTACATTGCCTGCAGGTTTGTTCCATCCACATGTCATTGCATTGTCTTCTAGGTCCCAGTCTTTAAAATACTGATGTTCATGTGTACTCCCATTGAAATCAATGGAACAAAGGGCATGTACGTGTTTGTAAAACTGGGGCTGTGGACTGAAAGTTCTGTTGCGCAGCCAAGACTATCTCTAGCTAAGGGTGTTTTATAAACAAGACTATAGCCCACACCAGGAGGGTGTTCAGCCCATATTTGCTGACCATTTATTAGGTGGCTGCAAGATGCATGCTCCCATGCACCATGGAACCTCCACGGAGCCTCTACTCACAGTGGAATCCTGGTGCATCGTGGACCTGGGCCAAGGTTTGCCCATGTGTCCGCCCCCATCTATTAAGGTGTGCGCAGCCTTCTAGAGTGGTCCCAGCAGTCAGAACAGCGAGCGCACTCACCACTATTGCTCTCTCTGGGGCTTCTACTGTTTAATTCCATTTTAGAGCACTCAAAAACAGTGCTCCAAAAGGCAACACACACACACCCGGTCATGTTGTGCCTCTGTTTCCCCAAAAGGAAAATGCGCTTAGTGGTCCAGGCCTGACATGATCTGGTCTGGATATAGGGCGCTCTTTTCCAATATGTGGAATTTGAGTTTACACTTTGCTAATAAGCCAGCCAGTTCAGCAAAGTATTTTAAAGACCAATTCATTTATATAAATGAGGCTATAAGACTTTAAGAATATTATAAAAATATGAAGCAATAGTTTACTTGAGTTCAAATAAAGACTTTGGGTGATTTCAGACGTTACGAGATCACGCTCAACCACAGTGAACCACGCTCACTCCCGCGGTGGGGCCAAAGAGCCCTGAACGTCTGTTAGGCGCGCGCCAGATGTTCATCACGCTCAATACCCACATGGGGTCAATTTCAACTACGCTTCCCGGGCTCCCCGGCGCAAAATCCCGGGAAGCGTGGTCAAAGAGATCCCCACCGGGAAACAACAAAAAGTAACGTCTGGACGCCAATCCCCGGGCGGAACCAAAGGAAACGAGCCCCAGCCGTGGACAATGCACGCAGCGTCGCTGCCAGGCAACCAGCAACAACACAACCACCGGAGGGAGATTTAAAGGGAAATCTGCAGCAGGCAAGCGTGGTGGGATGGAGCGAGGAGGGAGGCGGATGAGAGCGGTGGGCGAGAGAGCGACGGTGGAGGAGGAGGCGGAGGAGGCAGGGGCAGTGATGGAGGGGGAGGGAGCACAGG
>QEPC01012145.1:6847243-6864945 GCA_003113815.1 Sphenodon punctatus
TGCTGGGGGTAGCTGAGACTGGAGGAGGGGTTGCTGGGAAGAGAGCTGGGGAGTTGGTTGCTGGGAGGGAGTTTCTGGGAGGGGAGCTGGGGGGGTTGCTGGGAGGAGAGCTGGGGGGAGCCGGGGGGTGTGTTGCTGGGGGTAGCAGAGGGGGCTTGCTAGGAGGGGGGTTGCTGTGAAGGGGGAGCTGGGGGATTGCTGGGGGGGCCGGGAGGGGTTGCTGGGAGGGGTGTAGCAGGGGGTTGCTGGGAGGAGGGAGCCATGGGGAGTTGCTGGGAGGGGAGAGGTTGCTGCCCGGATAGCTAGTTTTCCTGAAAACTGGGCGGTCCAGGATAATCCCGGATCCCTGGCCACCCTAGTTGTGAATGGACCCCAGAAGTATACATACCGGAAGAACATAGGAAGTGCCATGTTGAGTAAGACCAATGGTCCATCAAGCCCAGCATCCTGTCTCCAACAGTGGCTATTCTCAGTCACTTTGGTGAAGTACCCAACAGGTCATAATGGAGTGATCCATTCCCTGCTGTTCACTCCCAGCTCCTGACAGTCAGAGGTTACATCCTCCAACCTACTTGGTTAATAGCTATTAACAGACCTACCCTCCAAGAAGGCACCTAATCCTTTTTTAAACCCAGCAGTGTTACTGGCCTTGACCACATTCTCTGGTAATAAGTTCTACAAGTTTAATTGTGTGCTGAGTGAAAAAGTACTTTTGGGGGCTTTTTTTGTTTTATAAAAAGGAATGTTTAAAAAATCCTGTGCATGCACAATCCCCCCCCCCGGCCATCCTGTGCATGCACAGCCCTTTCCCAAAATTCTGTAAAACGTGAAGATACTAACTATGGAGTAGACTGACATTTTGGAAAAAGGTGCACATACACAGAATCGTCCCAGCGGCCATTTGCACATGCACAGTGATTTTTAACAATTATTTTAATAAAATAAAACAAAAAATAATGAAAACAAATGAAATAAAACAAATGTTTGCTTATTCATTCATTTTCGTTACCATAGTAATGAAAATGAATGGGGACCCATTTCAATGTTCCAATTTCTGCTTCTGCCTTATCACAAGTCCATGAAACTTCTGTAATTGTACAGTAGAGAAACCAGGTTGGTGTGTTGGTCACAAATATAGGCAACAGAGACAATGTAGTACAGTGATATTTTTGGGGGGCCAACTACAGTCAGTGGAGGTATGCAAGCTTTCGGACCTGACCGGGTCCTTCATGAGGCAAGTCAGGTGTTAGAACTGCAGACCGAGCAAAACAGTGACATATATACAGTGATTGGAAACAATGGTGAGGGGAGGAGAAGGTGAGAACAAGACTCAGGAAATCTGCAATTCAAAATTAACTAATTTTTCACCCTTTAAAATTACGGGCCTCTTACCTAAGTCTTGTTCTCACCTTCTCCTCCCCTCCTCTCCTCATTGTTTCCAATCACTATATATACCTTATTGCTTTGCCGAGTCTTATACAGCTGCAGACACACAGCTCTATTAGTTAAGGCGAAACTGAGCGCACAATCACACCTACCCTTCCACACAGATTTTGGCTCCGGGAATGAATCCGGAAGCTGAAACATGCAGTGCCGGCCTGAGGCATGTGCCACCGGCGCCCAGGCACATGGCCCCAAAGCTAAGGGGGCCCTGCGCCGCTGCCGTGGGTAGGAGTCTTGGGTGGCATTCTGCTGTTTGCTTAATTCGCACAACTGGTCGCAACCTTTGATTTAAAGCAACGCGCACTTCTGGGTTGATGTGAATGCACCTAGTGCGCACAATTCAGCGTTATCGGTGGAGCGGTTTGAAAAGCAGCTTCAAAGCAGCTTTTAAAACCGCTCCACCAGTTTGCATAATGCTGAATTGTGTGCACTAGGTGCATTCACACCAACCCAGAAGTGCACTTTGCTTTAAATTGAAAGTTGCTACTGCCGCGGCTCGGTGGCTGTGCGAATTAAGCAAACCGCAGAATGAGCCCCAGGGAGATGGAGTTGGGTCTGGGATGCCACCCCCACCTCTCCGAAAAGCACAACGCAGATAAGGACTGGGGTGGGGAGGTGGCCCGAAGTTGGTGGCCGTGGCGTCCAAGCCGCCCGTGGGATCGGGAGGGTCTGCCCCCCCCGCAGCAGGCAGGCTCCCCCCCACCTGCACCCAGATCCCCCTACTTTCCTCTCCCCCCCAGCCTGCACCGACCCCCCGCTTCCCTTTCCCTCCCCCACANCTTTCCCTCCCCCACAGCCTGTACCAAGATCCCCGCTTCCCTCCCCCCCACAGCCTGCACCCAGATCCTCCTGCTTCCCTCCCTCACACAGCCTGTACCCAGCTCCCCCTGCTTCCCTCTCCCCCCCATCAGTGTGCACACAAGTGATGCTTGTGATAAAATTGGGGTTTTGAAATCCTGAGATTTAACTGTTAGTCTTGTGACTAATCCCAGCCCTGTCTTGTGATTTAACATTTCTCAGCATGACCTCCTTGTTAAACAGCGGTTTATAAATTAACAGTACATGTAACAGACTGGTTTCTATACATTTCAGTGCATGTTTGTTCCCTCTCTGGTCACATGTGATCCTATGTTCCTTTTTGCGACTGTGGTCATTGGTGTGTGTCATCCTTCTCGCTTCTGTGTTAGCAGACAGACTTGCTGCTTGCCTTTGCTGTGTTGTGCTTGTCCCTTTTAAGTTTGTCTGGTATTACCTGTCTCTTAAACTAAGTCAGGAAGTCTTTGGGTATAGAAATTGAGAAATCTTAAGGCTGAAAACTCTTTGTTGCTGGATTTTTGGAGGCTCCACCTACAATGGACAAGCCCCGTCCTAGAGCTCTGCGAGGGCTCCGCCTACAATGTACAAGCCCCTCCCTAGAGCTCTGCTGGCCCAGCTTCCCTTGGCCCCCTCAAACCCTTGGGCTGGCCCTGGAAACATGAGTGGGGTTTGTCGGGTGTGAAAGTCCCCCCAGCACAACTTTGCCACGCATCCCCCCCAGAAGAGTACAGACCTGACCTAGATCTCTCTGCTCTGCACTCTTCTGGGTGATCACTGGGCAAAGCCGTGGTGGACAAAACCCAGGCATGTTTTGGCTTCTAAATTCATTCCTGGAGCCAAAATCTGCACAGGTGTGAATGCAGCCTCACTTCTGGTATAGTTGTAATTCCCAAGTTGCCTGAAGAAAAGCCCTGTGAGTCCAAAAGCTTTGCATACCCCCATCGATTGGAGTTGGTGCAATAAAAGATATCACAGCATTACTTTGTCTCTATTACCTATATTTGGGACCAATAGAGCAACCTTACTTTCCCAGCCTAGGGTAACCTTCCTAAAAAACCGATGGGAAGCTAACCCTCCCTTGAACAGCTGGATCAGAGAGCTCCCACGCTTCTACCGTAGGAGCCTGGAGAGGCCTAGTGCTTGTGTCGGTATGGAAAACGTCAATGACGTGACGTCATACATGCGTAGAAAAAGCTCCTTGAGACGGCCACCCGCTACCAAATGGCTGGAGGCTCTTGTCCATGCGCACTAGGGGCCCTAGCGGGAGAACGGGCAGGCCTGCACATGCGCAGCAGAGCCCCTGGCAGGGGAGCAAGGGGACATTCACATGACCACCCATTCTCTTTCCCGGTGAAGCCACGTCCTCTGCGGTGGGGGGCGGTGTCAGGAGGTTGCGTGACGCGAGGGCGTCAGGTTGCCCGGATGGAGTTGCTCGGCCATTTGGGTAATAGCCGTAGCAGTTAGGAGAAGCCGCCGAGGGCACTAGTTGGCCGTTACCATGAGATCCTTGTCCCGGTTGCTGCTGGTGGTGTTGTTGGCCTTCCCTGCTGCCCTCCTGCTCGGCGTCCCGGGTAAGAGAGAGCGCCAAGTGCGCGCGGAAGGGGGATTGTCACCGTTGGGGTGAAATAATTCGGGGGAAGCGTTAACCGTTTCCTGAAGCTGCGAGAGGCAGGGGCGCCCGACTGTGACTGGGGGGTCACGCTGCTCCTGCCCTTCTGCGCTCGAGGCTGACGTGTCACTAGTGTGCGCGGCGGGGGGGGGGGGCACGTTCTCTCATGTCCCCTCTGCTCCCCGCCGGGGACACGCGGGGCAGAACCCAAGGTGTGTACCTTCCCCTCACACCGGCTCTGCTCGTTCCCCCGCGACTGTCTCCCCGCCACACGGGACAAGCTCCCTCGCTCTTGCAAACTCCCCTGCTCCGGGCGCGTCTCCTGGGCAGGACTGTGGCTTACCCCGCGTTTAAAAAAAAGCGTTGTGTGGACAGCAGGCTAACCCGTGTTTAAACCAGCCTTGCAGCATCCAACCTGGGTGGTTAGGTCTGACACCTCCGCTTCCTCTCCCCCCCCCCCCCCCCCCCCCGTTTGTATGTTCAGGAGTCCCAACTGACATCCATGTGGGCGCGGGGTGAAACTTCATTGGCTCTTGCAAGGGTGATTTAAACACATTGGTCGAGGTTAACCTTGCATGGGGTTAGATAGCACCTGGAAACGTGGTAGTATGTCAGTGAGGCTCGATGGGTTTGAAAACATGCGACCCACTCCCTTCAGACTGGGCAAGTTGGGGTTACAGCCTGCTTTCCCCTCTATAGTATTGTTTCTAGCAGATTCAGGTAACCTGCTTGTGTATCAAGATAAACTAAATAATCTGGCCTGCTGCTATTCTGGAATAGGGATTCTGTCCATTGCCCCTCTTAAACAGTTTGTGATTTAAACATAGGTTTAGTGGCTTTGGAGACTATTACCAAGAATTTCTATGAAGTGTGATGATTTCTGACTTCTGATTACTTCCTTTAGGGAAGAGACTTGTCTGTGATTGTAGATCAGCTAGCTCACTAAGGGCTAAGTCTTTAGGTACTAATGCAGTGTTAAAAGTAATCACTTTTTGCAGACTGAAGGAAAGCATCACTTCAAACTAGTTGATCTCACAGATGTGTGGCCAAGTTAAAGCTGGTATTGGCTTGGTAGAAAAAAAATAAAGCAGGCAGTGATTGAAATTTACCCACGGGAAGAGATGAAAAACACAAGCGAACTCATGAGAGTGAGTGAGTGAGTTTGTATGCTCAGTATACTGGCAGTCGATCTCTTCTCTTTCTCTCCCTCCCTCCCCCCCCCCAATCCTTCACATGAACTATTAGCCCAGTTTGTATTTACACTAGTTTTATCTGATTTATATCCTGAAAGTTGCTACAGCAATATGAAGTACAAGAAGGTAGAACATCATTTTTACTCTGTTCTGCTTGGTTCCTGCAACATGTGTATTAAAGCAGCTCCCCTTACCACAAAAGAAGCCTCCCCCTACTATTGCCACATCATCATTCTTCCCGCAGAATAACTTAAAAAAACACAAACGAACAGCAACAAAAGTGCAAGCACAGTTGCTTAGAAAACATTAAAAGATGAAAAACTGCTGTTAATTCCTTATTTTCACACGTACAAGACTGAGTAAAATTCAGTTTTGAAGAAAATTATGCATGTTGTCTTCTAATTCAGATTGCTGAATTTATTTAAATTTACTTATCTCCGAGGACTTCGACACTTCATTTTTATGCAAAAAAGGGGGTCTATTGTACAAATTAAGATGGGAAAGTCATCTTTAATCACCTGGTCCTCCTTGCTGTTCTAGGGAACAATCATGCCTGTGTGGTCCCATTTTGAGCCTTGTGTAGTATAATCCTGCAAGGTGTGATTGATGCCAGATAAATTTATTTATTTTGATTTCTACCCTGACACATACAATTATTATCATGTTCATGATAAATGCACCTCTTATGGTCCCCCAGTTTGGGAACCTCTGTGGTAAGGTTTCTAGTGCTTTGTCCAGGTCTAAGATATTTTTGAAATACAAGTCAATGACTTTTCCTTATTAACAAGCTTTTCAGCCTCTTATCTGCAAGTCCCAGCCTATCCATAACCTCTAATACAGTTCTCAAAAATTCCTCTTCTTCTTCAGGCCTCCTTCTATCGTGTACGTACATCCCTCTCTACCTTGTCCATGGTTTTTTTACCCCCTTAGCATTGCACCAATATGGAAATTCCCCCCCTAGCTCTGAGTAGAGTTGGCAGTGTAGGTGGGAGGGACTGACGCTTCTGGGAGTGGGTGGGATATGCTGCCACGTACCACCACCTAAACCTCCCTTGCTACATCTGAGAACCAGTGCCCTAGGCCACAGGTAAGACAATACTTTTCTTCAGGGTCAAAATAACAGTTGTCACACTCATTGCCTGACTAATGGGCATTTTATGGTCTGATAAATTGGTCAATGCCACTACCTCTAATGATTTAGAATGGAAAAAGCAGTATCTGGTTGAGATGGTTCCAGAATTACTATTTTTTGACTAATAGAGGAATTTGTTCTTGCCTTGTTTGGGAATGTGACCTGTGCTCATTAGAGCTTTTTACTTGTATTTTTGCTTGTATTTTATTGAAGCTTTAGAATGCTTGATTCCCCCCCCCCCCCCCCTTTATTCTGAAAGGTGAGGAGAAAGGGGAAGCCATGACAATTAGAGAGCCAGTGTGCTGTAGTGGCTAAGAGCGCAGTACATGAACCAGGTTCAACTAAGGAAAGGCCCTGGTTCAAGTTTCACTTTAGGCCGCTTGCACACAAGACCGGGGTGGGGGAGGTGGGGCGGAAGACTCCATGAGCTGAAATCACAGTAGGGGGAATCATGTGAAGCTCTGCCCATGTGCATGGGGGTTTAAATGTTATTAGCCCATTTCTGCCGTGATTTCACTCTCAGGTTACAGGGCTGGATTTTGAGTCCTGTAATACCTGAGTGAAATCACGGCAGAAATGGGCTAATGACATAACGCACACGA
Source organism: Sphenodon punctatus (assembly GCA_003113815.1). Classification (NCBI taxonomy): domain Eukaryota; kingdom Metazoa; phylum Chordata; class Lepidosauria; order Sphenodontia; family Sphenodontidae; genus Sphenodon; species Sphenodon punctatus. Next base: position 6,854,039 of record QEPC01012145.1, read on the forward strand.
GCGGTGCTTCACGTGATTTCCCCCTACCATGATTTTGGCTCGCAGAAACCTCCCCATCTCCCATCTTGTGTGCAAGCGCCTTTAGCCATGAACTCAGTGACTTTGTGCCAGTCGCAGATCTCTCAGCGTAACCTACCTCACACAGGTGGTTATGAGGATTGAGTTGAGTTAATTAGTTCATGTTACAGTTAATAAGTTAAAATTGTAAGCCATCCTGAGCCTAAGGGATAGGGTGGGATTTAAAAAATCTAAATAAATCAATAAATTGCCTTTCAATAAAAATGGCTCACCAGTTCAGGGTAGTCTTAAGTACTATTCTAGGTTTTAAAAAAACCCTTTGGTTTAAGAGAGAAGTTAAGATGCTTGCAAATTTACTCCCCCCAAAATGTAAACATTATTTTTACTATTTTTTATGCCCACCCTCTGAGGGCCTGAATGTCCAATGTCCATTCCAAAATAATAATAATAATATTTCTAAGCTTTATTAGGAACAAACCATTCCCAACAATCAAATATTGTGGAAACCATTTTTCTATGATTTTAGTAAAACCACATGGTGTCTTATTTTAAAAGATTCCAACCTCTCTCAACACCCAACTAACTTCCCAGAAAAGGAAGCCTTTTAGTTTCTCTGTAAAAGACTTCTCTTTCACATGGAGATTGTTAGGCTCAAATAGCATGGCTGGTTGAATTGGGGATATGTAAGTTTAAAAGAATATATTTGGACTCTGGAGCTGGCTGACTTTGGACACATTTCTGGTGAAGTTTTATTTTTCAGTGCGAGAAGTACTGTTTGGCAACAGGGGGTGTTAACAAACTTGATAGCAAAGCACCACTGTCATGACCTGGGAACTGCCTCCCTGGGACTGGCCATAGAATAAACATTCACATGACCGACGTACATGATAATACAGTGGCCCCGCGCTGCACCCAGCACCCTGCCCTCTGCCATGACAGGCAGCCATCTGGAATGTTGGTACAGGAGCTCTTACTGAAGCTGAAACCCAAATGGAGGAACGGGACAGAGGGCAGGAACTCTGAACTAAGCTGCTACACAAGTCCCTGGAGTAAACATCCCCCTTCCACTGGCACAAGGTGACCCCTGAACTGGGGTAGAGACTGCTGAGCCCCTCTCCACATACATACCCATGGCTAGGTTGCAGGTGGGAGTTCCCTCCCTTCATAGGGTGACCCCAGGAGTAGAAGGGGGAGGAGGGAATAGCAGAGAGACAGTCAGCCTACTCTGCAGATGTTGATCTAAATGGGAATAAGCAGCACCCTGGTGAGATCCCCCAGTGGTGGGAGGAGAAGACTCTGTAAAGCCCTGGGGAGCTTGAGGAGTGGAGCGGGGACTCCACCAGCAGAGTCAAGCAGCTCTGGCTGGCTCTATTCTGGGCAAGAAGGAGTCAGTGCAGGCATTAATTTTGGAGCAGCCACCACACAGAAAGCCCAAATAGCAGCTACCAACTCATAGCCCAGGCTTGGCTGGGTTCCACTTCCCTCCCCTGGTAACAAAATCTTCCCCCACACCTCAGATCATGCCCCCTACTGCGCTCTCATCTGTCCCCACTAGATCAACCCACAGCAGCTGACTGGGACTGTGCTGTGGCCTGTTTGTGGGTCCAGCTACTGACCCCACATCTCCTTGCCAGCAGCAGCAGCAGCTGTGACACTCCAGGGTGAGGGAATACAAGTGGCATCCAAGCAGTGCCCTCTCTCCACAGCTCAGTCTTCTTCCTCCAAGGCAGCAGCAAGGACATGTTAAGCAGAGTTGCTGCTTTCCCATAGCTGAACCCATACAGCAACCTTGTGCATGTTGTCTTTCAGGCTACACTCTTGCTCGTGTGCAACCCACAATCTGAAACATTATTTTATCTCCATTTGTTAACATGATGTTTTCAAGTTCCCATAACTTAAACTACATAGCAGATTTTAAAAATCCAAACTCAGGAATGGACTAGAATGCACACTTGAATTTTCTGAGACCTCTACACCACCTAACGAATAACTATGCTTTTCTGTGTCAAGAGATCCAATTGCGAAACCCAGAAGAAAAACAGTTCTGCTTTTAGTTTTCAAACTCCTATAGCTCAGCCATTTTTAACCAATCTGTATGAAATTTGGATAGCTTTTTACCTCTCACCCAAGTGATCCTCCCTGAAAAGTTTCACAATGATAGGATAAATCATCTCGTATTTATGAGTAGAATTTTTGTGGTTAACTATCTTTAAAATATATCTCTGCTATCTCCTGTTGCTTTGTGAAAGATTTGCACAAAGGAGAAAGTGGTTTAATTCATTTTTATCTGGCTAATCCACTGCAGTCTCATTCAGGTTTAGAAGCATCCAGGGAGTTCCAAAGGTATCGGGTATACAAAATAAAGAATATTTTTCCCCTAATCTTTTAGTTGTAATAACTTCTAACGGGTAAATGGATTTCAGACATATCATTAACTTGACAACATGCCTTTCATGCCAAGATTTGTGTTTGCATATGGGCGGAGTTAAATTACTCATGTATGAATGTTTCTAGGTTTTAAAAGCTCAAGAGTCAGGAAACTTTGGTTCTCTTGCAACATACTTAAAATGCAGTTATGTGCAGTATTTGTTAAATGTTGAGTCTATACTCTGTCAAAAATGTTGCAAAATGGAATGGCTAATGCTAGATTTCTGGCTGCATGAATACTTTAATTCTTGCTCAGTAATTATTGAGGCTTTGTTGGATTAGATCAGATTGCATATCAGGATTTGGACAGTTACCTTAAGCAATGGGTTGGGACCGCACGTGAGGTCATAGCATCTATGGATGGGGCCATAGTCCTGATTGAGATTTGCATGTCTTTGTTTCTGGAGTCAATGATACACAGTTTGTTTACCTATATTTTATCATAGAATGGTAGAATTTGTCTCAAGCTCTGACCTTGCCACCATCATCCATGCTTTCATCACCTCCAGATTGGACTATTGTAACGCACTCTACGTGGGGCAACCCATGGTGACGGCTCGGAAACTGCAACTGGTGCAGAATGCGGCAGCCCGTACTCTGGTAGGACTCTGGCCCCGGGAGCATATTACACCAGTGATCTGCTCTGCGCTGGCTGCCGGTGGTTTTCCAGGCTCGATTCAAGGTGTTGGTTTTGGCCTATAAAGCCCTAAACGGCCTAGGCCCTACCTATCTGTGGGACAGCCTTACTCCCCGGGTGCTGGATTGACCCCTGCGGTCATCTGGGGGCGCCCTGCTCTAGGTCCCCTGAGTCTTCCAGGGGGCCACGCAGGGGAGGGCGTTTTCGGTGGCCGCACCACGGCTGTGGAACTACCTTCCGGTGGACACCTGGTTGGCCCTGAATCTCCCCTCTTTTCAGAGAAGCTGTAAGACCTGGCTGTTCCGCCAGGCATTTGGCGGGGCAGATAGGTGAGGGGGTGGAGGGTTTTTTGAGGGTATGGGGTTATTTTCTTTTCCTCCATTTAGTTGTTTTAAATGTTTTACAAATTGTGAGCTACCTGTGGCAGGAGGGGCGGGGTAGTAAAAGTTTGAAATAAATAGAATGATGTGGAGAGATGATAGCCACAGATTCAAAAGCAATCTCATGGGATTTTGGCTTAATTTTAGAGCAAGACTCGAAACTACCACCAAATAACTCTTGTCTTAATGCCATGCAGTGTTGCCTTGGCCTTTACCGTATGTTTGGAGGGCTCTCGTATTAGAATGTCTAAGTAGGTCGGATCTAAACAGTCTTTTGGATAAATGCAATTATGCTAGTGTAGAAACAATGTAGTAACACTGGTGTGACTTTGTTTAAACAAGTTATGTTATATGCTAATGTGTAAATACAGTATGTAGGTGTCTGCACAAGGATAGCTTGTTGCTTTCAATCTAGAAGATTACACCAATGCAACTAGATCTGTTTCTGTACTAATGTAGTTGCATTGTTTTTTTTAAAAAAACCTAAGTAGACCAGCCCTTAATGTGCTCTGTGCTTATAAGTAGATGTACGGTAACTTACAAAAGTCCAGCATAACATGGCATGGAACAAATGACACAAAAATAATTACTGTTACACTCAAGCGAATCCCCATATGTACTGAGAAGAGTAAATTTCATAATCGATGTGGCTGGGTTTGGTTTTCTCACCTGATGCTTTGGGAAAAGAGGCTTCACAGTCCTTGAGGATAAGGAATTAGGTTAAGTTGTTGATGTGCTGGTAACATAAGCTTGGGATGAACTTGAGTGTGATGGGAGAACGATGGTGAGACACAAGGGGACTGCCCTTGCAACCAAGCTGTGTATGTTGTAAAATGGATGATGTTGTAAAGAAATAACACTTTGGTCACACTAGCATCACTCTTTACCTTATTTGAGACCAAGGAGCATGTAGAAGGGGCACATATTTCACAGCACTTGTATAGAACACTGTCTTCCAGAGGCGGTGTAAAACTTGTTTGAAAAGGCATTTGGCGGGTGGGGATAGGGGTTGCAGTGTGGAGGTTGTGTGTGGGGAAGGGAGAGGTAGTATTGGGTGGATTTTTGTTGGTGGTCATGGGTTGGTGAACTTTTTTAGGGGTTTTTGTTCTAATATTTTCATAGTTTTTTATGCTGCCCTGAGCCTTTGGATAGGGAAGCATAAAATGTAAGTAAATAAGAACATAAATGCCATACTGGGTCAGACCAATGGTCAGTTGAACCCAGCACCTGTCTCTGACAGTGACCAGTCTTGGTCACTTACAAGAAGTACCCAACAGGCCACAATGGGATGATCCATTCCTTGTTGTTCGCTCTCAGCTCCCGACAGTCAGCGCCTACATTCCCCAAACCTTCCTGGCTAATAGCTGCTAATGGACCTATCCTCCAGAGACTGATCCAATCCTTCCTTAAACCCAGCTGTACTACTGGCCGGGACCACAGCTTCCGGCAACGGATTCCACAACTTAATTGTGTGTGGAGTGAAAAATACTTCCTTTTGCTTTAACTTTGCTACCTGTTAGTTTCATGGAGTGTCCCCTAGCTTTAGTGCTGTTTGAGAGGGTCAATAACTTGTTTTACGCCACACACGATCTTACAAACTTGTATCCTGTCTCCTCTCCTTGGTCTTGTCTCCAAGCTGAAAAGCCCTAACCTATCCCACCTCTCTTCATAGGGGAGCCGTTCCACACCCCTTATTATTTTTGTTTCCCTTCTTTGTATCTTTTCTATTTCTACTATATCTTTTTTGAGATGGGACGACCAGAACTGCACACAGTATTCAAGGTGTGGTCACACCATAGTTTTATATAGTAGCAGTATGATATTTTCAGCTTTATTCTCTATCCCCTTACGAATAATTCCTAAGGTTCTGTTTGCTTTTTTGAATAGTCTGTTACTAGATTATTCTCCTTAACTTCCATTTCAGACTTTTCCCCATCTTGAGTGCATTTCTGGCACCCAAAATGAAATCCAGTGTGTCTTGGAATAATGTAATTAGCATTTTGGAAGGAATTTTTCAAAATAACGTAATGTGATTTCCTGCAACTCCCCAATTAAATCAATTAGCAACAATTATAGTTCTGTTGTAAGTCCAAGATTTGATGGATTTTCTTTTTGATATTTACTTCAGCTATTCCAAGTTGGAAGAAAACAAAATTATAATACTTTCCATGTTTAAGCATTTGTTTTTAAAAAAAGGAGTTTAGGAGTAACAACTAATTACTCATTTGGAAAATACATTCTCTTTTTTCCTTTGTAGTAGTTTTCTCAAAATTCTTAATTCATTGTGTTACTAGCTTACAAAGTAAGGTGTTTGACGCTACTTGGAGAAGGAGTTATGAACAACTTGAGAAAGTGGTCTTTGATCATAATTTTGCATAAGTTCAAACATTAAGTAACTTTTACCATTAAAATGGAAGTCTTTGAGAACAAATGCACAATACTAAATTGTTTCACTGAATTTTGTTGAATATCTTTTTCTAATATTTTCATTTGATGTCATTAGGTTCAAGCTTATTGGTTTCAGCCCAAGATGCTACAGAAGATGAAGAAGCAGTGGAAGATACAGTAATTGAAGATGAAGATGATGAAGCTGAAGTTGAAGAAGATGAACCCACAGACTTGGTAAATCTGTGCTATTTTTACACCGTGGTCTAATTTGAGGGACAGGAACAAGCTTAAAGTGGATGATTTGGCTACTTTATTACTTTCAGTATATAGATATTTCATGAAATTATCTAAGTGGAAATGCAGCTGGGCACCCATACAAATACTTTCAGATGGAAGAACAAGCCAATTATGCAACCAGGGAAAATCAACAAGTAGAACTAAATACTTATCGCAGCATTTACTATGGCTAGTACTCTTAGCAATAGGACTTGAATCCTAACAAGCAAGTTTGAAGCTTTCTTGTACCACTAATGCTGCTCATTGGCTACTGCCTGACCTGAAAACACTGATGTCTGAGTACTAACTTTTTTTGTTTAACAAGCAATGTCAAGTTTGCATGGAAGGAATTATTTATAATGTTGTCTCAACTTTTTTTTGCTTAGACAAGCCCTGTAACATAACGTGTCTGTCTCTTGACTTAGTGTTTGGCTCCATCTTTTTTTTTTGGCTCTGATATGCTATTGTCATAGCAGTAATGTATTGTGGGTTTAATTGATTTGTGTTAACGTGATTGAAGAGAAATGGCAGGTTGGGATAGGGGTTGGGTGGGGAGTTCTAAGGGATTTTTATGGGGTATTTTTGAGGGTTTTGCTTTGTAAGTCTTGGGATTTTTAATGAGTCTCTTAGGAGAAGGGTAGTATAGAAATTGAAATAATAATTTTGCTTTTTCTTGTTGGGTGATTAAAACTTTTAAATGGAAGGAGAGAGAGGGAGGCTGGGAAGGGGTTGCACCAGAAGAGACTGGACAGCCAGATTCAAATTTAAGATATGCAAAACCAAATGCGTAGCATTCTCCAGCTAACTCTACTTGCAAAGTAAGAGGCTGGAGCATTAGCATCTTCGGATCAAAGCAGCAAGAAATGGGGATTGGCTATGTTGAAAGGTAGAACTGTTGCACCATAGCAGTAATGGCTGGGGATGCAGTAGTGTTAATGTTTTATGCCATCCCACTGCTTTGAAATTGGTGAAAGAAATCCAGAAATGTTAGTTTGTCTTTTAATCTCCTAAAATATGCACATTCATTTGCTTACTGTTATAGGCTTTTAAAAAATTCTCTTGTCTCAGACAGAAGAAAAAGAGGAAGAAGACCCATCAGGAGAACCTAAAGCCTCACCTAGTGCTGATACAACTATCTTATTTGTGAAAGGCGAAGGTAAGAGATGGAGCAATTCAGTATCTAGCTGCTTTAGTGGCTAGTACAATCTGTGTGTCTTGACAACTTAATAAACTTAGATATTAAATTATAGAAAAGAACAGCAGGAATTTGCTAGTGGCTAAGGTTTACAACAGGCAATTCTGTGTAATTTAAGAGGGAGGTAGTATAATTTCCTAACTATATTTGTATTTTGTTTTCCTAGACTTTCCAGCAAACAACATTGTAAAGTTTCTGGTAGGGTTTACCAACAAGGGAACAGAAGACTTTATTGTGGAGTCCCTTGATGCTTCATTCAGATACCCCCAAGACTATCAGTTTTTCATTCAGAATTTCACAGCCCTTCCTCTAAACACAGTAGTACCACCACAGAGACAGGCCACGTTTGAGTACTCTTTCATTCCTGCAGAACCTATGGGTGGTCGTCCCTTTGGACTAGTTATTAATCTGAACTACAAAGACTTAAATGTAAGTACAGTTTGAGTTTTTCTCCAAAATATATTGAAATTGTTAAGGGAATTGGGAAGGAAAGAGAAGCTTACTGAGTCTGTTCTGACTCTTAATATACTGAATGAGTAGTATCTTTAGGTTTCTTGTATTAAAAAATTCATTTCTAATTTTTAGAAACTCTAGGAATGTTTTGCTACTGGTGGTGGTAGACGGCTATTATATGTACTAGAATGAAGTCCTCAATTATAACACTGTTTTACTGAATATAGGTGTTAAGAGTAGCTCACATTGTCCAGTAAGTTGACTGTGGTCTGTAGAGTCAAAATTCCCTTTTTCTTTGTTAAATGCATGGTCCAATTTGCTTAATTTTCAGTGTTTAGGATCTGTCCCAGAGAAATTCTTATATTTTTTCCCTATAGAACCTTGAGAGCAGCCAATCACTACCTAATGTTGTTTCAAGTATAACTTACAGCACATTGAGTAAAGGATGACAATTGAAGTAGACATTCAATTGTCATCCTTTACTCAATGTGCTGTAAGTTATACTTGAAATAACATTAGGTAGTGATTGGCTGCTCTCAAGGTTCTGTAGAAAAAAAAAGAAAAGAATTTTTCTGGGACAGATCCTAAACATTTCATTGGCATAATTTTAATCCTTTTTACAATTTGAAAGCAGATGGAGGTGTGTAAGCTCAATAACAATATTTATATAATCACATGAATTTGAGTGAGTGAGCAGTGCTGGTGACTTGTCATTCAATAGCCTAATTGTTTAATAGAACATGGTTACTACAGCAAGATGTAAAACTAATAACAGGCTTCTGATTGAGGCAAAGCATCCTTTATCTTAAGCATTCCTGAATGAATTTTGTTTGCCCCCAGATGTGGGGTGGTTAGTACCTTTTCTCTCTACACTTTTCCTTCCGCCAAGCAGCCTTCTTTGGTTGAGGTTTTAGAATCCACTCACATCCCAGGAAGGTTTTCAGATACGGTATTAATGACATTCAAAACCGTTTTAAATGAACTTTATTTTAGGGAAATGTGTTCCAGGATGCTGTCTTCAATCAAACAGTTACAATTATTGAAAAAGAAGATGGACTGGATGGTGAAACGTAAGCATGTTGGTCTTTTTTTTTTTTTTGCTTGGCTAGTAGTACATCAATATGTAATGACTTGCTGTGGCCAATGAAGAATTTGTTTATATCCTTGTTTCATGCGTTGTTGGAAAGTGTGTACCTTTAAGAAGGAATAGGAAATATTGTTTTGCTGCTTTATGAATAAATATAATGCAAACAGGGAGTGTTGTAGAAAAAGTATTGGGGGAGCTGCACGCACAACTAGCTTCAGAGAGGTTCATATGTCATTCTTGAAACTAGCTCAACTTCCTTAGGCTACAGAATTAGTAGAAGTGATCACAAGCCAAATTCAGTTCCTGAAACTACCTTTAAAAGAAAATCTTTGTTAACTTTAAATTCTCTTCCCTTTTACCAAATAAGGATCTTTATGTACATGTTCCTGTCTGGACTTGGCTTACTTGTCATTATTGGTTTACATCAGCTGTTGGAATCTAGGAAGGTAAGTAAACCTTCCTCTTCATGCTCCTTTAATAGCCAGTACTGTCCACTGATAACTTTGAATGGAAGGAACAAAGGTAACTAATCAGAATTCAAACCACAGTATAGTATGTGCTGTGCTTAGAAATTTACCAGCCTTATTATTTGTCCACCACTGTGCATTCTGCCTCACTGGGCTCCGTCCCAAACCCTACGCACCACTCAAACAGCACACATGCATCTCTCTCACACCCATGCAGATGCAAGCCACACATGCAGGGGTTTGGGATCAAGCCCACTGAAGGGACATTGAATGTTAAGATACAAGGGAGGTGCACAATGGCAAGAGGCTTTGTGTTCATGTAAATAGTGTATAACTAAACTTTTTGTCCTCCTTTCAATGTATCAATTGATAGTTTATACATCAAGCTCCAGATTATATTCAAAGTTAACTTTGGCTCAAAGGATAGCTTTGGTAAGATGTGTCTATTTTCACAAAAATAATCTTTAAGAGTGCAACTCTTAACTGGCAAAATTGTTGTAATTGTGGAGCCAGGACGAATAATATGGATTTGGGGGGGAGGGGGGATGTTTATGACAATGCACATAAGAGCAAGACTGTTCAAGCTGTCTACTAACAAATGTTCAGAAAGTATATTTGAAAGCAAAGTTGCAAATATGTCAACCTTCAGTTAAAACTGTGTTCTATTCCTGAGTTGGTGCTCTCATGTTGGAATTACTTTTTCTTGATGATAAATTTCTTTCCATATAATGTAAACTTGGTCTGTCTCAAACTTTCAGAGAAAAAGACCAGCCCAGAAAGTAGAGATGGGTACATCAAATCAGAATGATGTTGACATGAGTTGGATTCCTCAAGAAACTTTAAATCAGATTAGTAAGTATAAAAGCCGTCCCATAACTGGGGCACAACTTGTTTTGGTCAATAGTTATAAGTGAATCCTTTGAATTAGATTTTTAACCCTTATACATTGCGTTGAAAAAACACCTTAATGGGTATTTTGAGACGTTACGAGATCACAGTGAACCACGGTGAATACGCACCAGTGGTCAATGTGCCTCGCACGTTTGTTTGGCGGCCGCCAGATGTTCGCCACGCTCAATCCGCACATGGGGTCAATTTCAACCACGCTTCCCGGGCTAGCCGCACCAATTCCCTGGGAAGCATGGTGAAAATGATCCCCGGCGGGGATCAAAGAAAAGTCACGTCTGGTCGGGTGCCACGACCCGGTGGGGTGCCATGCCACCGGTGGGATTCCGGGCCGTGGTGATTTCGGCCAGAGGCTGCGGCCGCATTGGCCCCGCCGCCTGCCCGTCTCCCCAGAGGGCGGGGAGCGTGGAGGGGCCATGTGGCTGCATGTTGCGCCGCGCGGCCCCGCCCCCTCCCAGATTCCCCACCGGGATCCCCCGGCACGTCTGATACGGGGTCATCCCAGTGGCGGATGAATTGATTGGTTTCGTGACAGGGCCAACAGGCCCCGTCACGTCTGAAAACACCCACAGTCAATTCACTGTGGTGGCTGTGACCACGTAACATCTGATTGGGGGGGAACTGATGTCTCCCCCCCCCCCCCCCCCCCTACGTAGTGAGGCTATCGAACAAG
>QEPC01012145.1:6865198-6885314 GCA_003113815.1 Sphenodon punctatus
GGGGCCATGTGGCTGCATGTTGCGCCGCGCGGCCCCGGCACATCTGTTGGGCCATGACGCGGTGGCCCCGGCGGGGGATCAACGGATTGGTTTCGTGACGGGGTCAATTGGCCCCATCACGTCTGAAAATACCCAATGTCAGTTTTTTTCCTTGGCACTGACATTTCTGGAATGTGTAAACTAACATGAAATGTGATGGGCTAGTTTTTTAACCCCAGGTTAAAAACCTGGGGTTCAAAAACGCATGGCAAAATGTATTGGGATAGTTTTTTGCCACAGGGCTCTTTGTGTACACACACACACCAGTTAATGGTAACCAAATTTCCTTTGAGTATATTGTGTACTTGAGTCCAGGTGACAATGTCCTAAAAGGACAAAGTTGAAGAGCCCCTAACTTGAAAGCTTTTATGAGAAATACGCACCTGGGGTAGGAAAATACGGCCAGAAAAATGTATATGGGTTAAACCACATAGCAATTGGTACAGGGACCAAGCTTAATGTAAATGCAACTTAAACACTTTTCTAATAGCTTATTTTTAGTGGTATGTGAGCTTTCTAAATACTGATCTCTTGTAAAAGCAAACAGCGACTACCACCATGCAATCATTCCTTCTTGATGATGGTGAAAACAGACGTTTCATGGGACGTCTGTTCCACCCAGGGGAGGGCTTCCCCTGGCTGGGTACGCTCTGGCTGTGGGAATAAATATTGTTGTTGTTGTTAGCATTTATATATAGCACCAGAAATGTACCTGGCACTTTACAGAGAATAAAATAGACACATGGCCTCCCTTGGCTGGGTAGGGTGGAGGACGGGGAGTGATATGTGGCCACTTGGTCGCATTTCTGACGACGGGGTAGCCATGGCCGGGCACGATGGCAACTCTTCACACAGGGCTGGGAACAGATGTTCCTGCCTGGCTCACCCACTGTGCCATGGTCAGATAAAAGCTGGGCACGGACTATGGGCCCAGTTTGTACTGGGCCCACATTTCCCACCCGGTTCCTACCTGGCTGGGGTAGGAACTGGGCCCACATCTGGCAGGCTGTAAACAGGTGGCCCACCGTGATGCTGACCCAGCTGGGGAAAACTGCCCAGCTGAGCCAGCCTCACATACGTTAACACCCCATGTTTCCTTGCAGGTTCTTGATCACTTGCTAGTTAGAAATTTAGCCCAAAATAGCCTTCTCATGCTGCTAGGTTGGAAGGTTAGTACTGTTTACACCAATTTGATGAGAGAGGGTAAGTAAGCATTTAATACCAATGGTTGTGTGTGAATCTAGATAGGTCTTGGTGAGAGTCCCTAGTGATGAAGAGGCCCTAGTGATGTCTTCCCCTCAATAAGATTTCTGTTTATGGAAGGAGTCTGTTGGGCCAAATGCAGTCCCTGGCTCTTTTTGATGTGGCCCCTTTCCAATTCCTGCATCTGGCCCCTGGATCCAGTTCCTACAGCAAAACACTGAGAAACTGAGCTCGGGTTAAGTGAGCAGAGTTGAGGGCATGCGCACAAGAATTGGAGACACATCCATGGCACAGATCCATGATCTGGACCCTCCTTTTCTTGAGCACACTCCTTACGCACCCCTAGTCCCAACTTCTAGGCTGTCCTTGAAGCATGTAATCCTTTTCAAAGTGGCCCCTGGGAGGGACAGGGTTCCCCATCCCTGGTCTAAAGAATTTAATCTGTAACCATATTAAATGAACAAAAACTTTTTTATTTCAGTGCTTGGAAAAATAAGATATTAAGATTGTTATTTACTTGCATTCAGGCTTTAAATTTCACTAATTGAGATCTAGAATGCTACATCCAAAATGCAATTTGTAGACTGTTTGAATACATTTGACTATTTCTAACTACTTTGCTGTCTCTCCTGTTTTGCTTTCCTGTGGCTTCAGTGCAGAGTAGAAGAGGTGAGGCAATCCAATTTTGTTAGCACATTTAAGTACGGGACTTTTAATATACATTTCCACACTAATTAGATTCTGGTAAAACTCTTAACTGATCACTGCATGTGGTGGATGGTGTGTAATTTTATGAAGGAAACTAACATTGGATGATGGAAGTTAATGGTTGTAGCTAAAAAAAAATCTCTTTTTAGTGGCCGGGTTATAGGAATCTTGTGGGGAGTTGGCTCAATCTAAAAGAGCTCAGCATTTTCCCTCCACAGATACTGCATACAACAGGAGATTCCAAACTCTCCTTTGTGACCGCCAGTGGGATTGTGCCATCCACAGATGGAGGGTGAAAACAAATGAGATGTTGCTGAGTCACGTCCCAGGGAGGGCCACTGCAGCCCAGGTGTGGATGCCAAACAGCTGCGGGGTTGCTCTGCTGGGCCTCCCATCAGCTGTTTGGCAGCAAGTGTGAGGGCGCGCCTCTGGGCCTGATCCTCCGACCTTGCCACGAAGCTTGACGGGGTCTGAATAGACAGGAAGGAGAGGGTTAGCCCAGGTGGCATCACTGACCACCACTGGGCTATGCATCTTGTAGCAGCTGGATGCCCACCCCAAGGCCATAAGTGGGCAAACATCTGGCGGCAACCTACCAGATGAGCAGGTAACTCCCAGTATTAATCTTCTCCCTCAAAATACAAAGTCTCCATTTCTGTATTTCTCAGGATATTTTAAAAGTTTTTCCACTTTGATGTATTTGGTTTTTGAAACTACAGCTTTGTTAGCTCAAAGCACAAAATTATTCTTGAAATAAAAATCAGTTTAATCCAAAGAGCCCAGAATTTTTATTTCAAGAAGAATTTTGTGGTGAGAAATATAGAAATGGATGCATAATGATGTATCCTGGATACTTCCAAGAGTCCACTGCATTTCACAGACCTGTTACTCTAGATTTTGTTCCCTTCCTCTACAAATGGGGTAGTTTTTAGAGAAAGGGATGTTTAAGTTACTTGGCTAGGATCACGCAGGTATGTGGTTCATGTTCATGTATCCTGTAGAGATGTAGTTGCTTTTAAGACTGGGTAAGCTAGGTGTAGAGAGCAGAACTAAAATTCCTTGAGATACCTTTGCTGAAGATTCCTTTGATACCTAGGGGTGGGACACCGGGGAGAATACCGGATACCGGATGTACCGGTATTGGATCTCCCAGGTACCGGATTTACTGGTATCAGCATACCGGACTTTTAACATTGGCCGCAGTACCGGATTTTTTACATTGCGGCTATTGACTTCAATGGCTGCAATGTAAAAAATCCGGTACCATGGCCAATGTTAAAAATCCGGTATGCCAATACACCCAAATATCGGATATTGGGAGAACAGATATTCCCGCCCCTACCTTTCAGGATTTAAAACATAGCTCAGTGACAAGAAGTCGGTTCCCAGAGCATCAGGCTTCCACCATCACATTCAAATGTCTTTGTGAGGCCCTCCAGTACTAATTCAAATCCATATGCCCTCTTTGCACCATGACTCTGAGGGAGGAGAAATGAACGAAATACCTTATGTAATTCTCTTCTGTGTCTTAATTTTAGATCGCTAAGCAGCCTTGCATGGCATAAGTAAATTTGTATATTAAAATAAGTTTACTAACTTCTAAAATTGTCAATATATGCAAGTTAGAGCTCTATTTTTTATTTTTTTTTACATTTCCAGTAGTAAGGCTATTGCAGAAACAAACCCATAACATTTATCAAACTGATTGCATACCACTTTAGCACTAGATAACATTTTTTTTCTGCCTGCCTAACAGCTATAATATTTAAATTGTCTGTTTTATTAGTACAAAAATCCCCTCTAATGGACAATTTTAAAATCACCATAGCATTTTCTATCCTAAGCTACCATGCCTAAATTACACATGACTTCCATAGAAAAGCTGGGTTGGTTCTTGGGAAGTTTCAGGACATTCTGAAGATTATTTAGTCTCATAGGGTGAAAACAGGCATGACGCTAACCACCCTTGGTGGTTATTTATGCATGTTTCAGGGCTGTATTGGTGCCCTATGCAGCCCTGCAACATGCATAAATAACCACCAAGGGTGGTTCGTGTCATGTCTGTTTTCACCCATAGTTTACCATCTTGCTTTTGGACCCACTTGGATTGAGATAGGACTTCAATTACCTATCAGAATAGTTGCCAGCTACCATTGGCAACTACCTTGGAATATTAAAAAGGAATGTTTTATTCCAGATAGTAAATTAATATTATTTACTAAGATCTTGGCAGTTTCTGATGCTAGAAAATTGTTTGTATGCTGCTGATGTGTTTAATTGGATGGGAAGCTGAAATGTTTCAAGAGCATTGACTTGGATTAGTGATCATCAGAGAAACTACCCTCCTGCAATCGGGGGGGGGGGGAGGCTTGTAAATGGACAGCAGCATGCATTGCTTTTGCTGGTATACATATGAATTTGTATTAACCTTACCTTTTATCGGAACTTGCCTTAGAATCTTTCATGAAACCATCTTCATCCTTTTTTTGAGAAAAGGATGTTAGTGCATATTGATATAATTGCATGCTCAGGAATGAGCACATAAAGTAGATGAGACTTTCAGTTCTCCTTCCTGTATGACAAGTCTCTCTTATCAGAAAGCCAGGTAGTAACTTATTTAGGAAACGCTTAGGGAAAAAAGAGAATGTGTCCCTTTTTAATCTGCTGTACTACGTCAGGCATTCTAGACAACTGTTGTTTTTCTTTTTTCCTCCAGACAAAGCTTCACCAAGACGGTTCCCCCGCAAACGGGCACAGAAGAGATCAGTAGGATCTGATGAGTAGATATTGTTAGTGCAAAAAATCAGCTTTTACTAATAATCCTGCCCTTTTTCTGCTGAATGGGGCGTAGTGCAGAGAAGCCATATCAACTGAGGAAAGTACTACTAAATATTTGGACTGAACAATTTAGTTGACTTGCGCTAACATTACGAAAATGCACTTCTCGTTCCTTTTTTAAGATAAGAAAATTCTTTTGTTTTTGTTTATAAATTAAGATCTGTATGTATAAACAGTTGGTCTTAACAGAATCATTGTACTACCTGTAATGTGCCTTTAGAGTCCTATGTAATGCTGGCTTGTCATCTGCACACCTTGGTGAAGCTTGATTTTTTCCCTGGCCCCTGAAATACAAATATGTAGCTGCCTAATCTATTCTGATTGTATCTTGTTTGTACAAGAGCCTTCATGCATTTTTACTATCTACTGCCCTTAGCTAATGACTTCATTCTCTGCCACTTTTTCACAGAACTACTCTTAATATGATTTTTCTATTCCAATTCAGTTATAAAACACTGAATTACCTATCTTCATTTGTGTAGCTAGTATTCTAAAGGCACAAACAGGTAAAACTGCTTTTAGCAGTGCAGAATTATTATTTTTTTGCTGCTGTTTGATCTTAAGCACACACTGAGAACCAAGAACTCAGATGTTTGTATAAATGTCAAGAGATTTCTACAGCACAAAACTTGTGAAGCATGGAGTCTGTATGTTCAGCGTATGAAATTACAAAACCCCCTTACTACAGAAAAAAGCTAACATCTGTATAAGTATGGTTGGATAGGTTTGGAATGTTTGTTTAAATGGTTACTGAATAGGTCCCAATTAATAATTGTTGTGACTTTTCCATACCCTTAAGCTAAATCGTGGATAGAAAAATGCAATGGGTTTCTTAAATAGTTGTTCCCAGGGCCTGGTGTGTACAGCAAAGATGGACTTTTTTGTGAACAATTTCTAATTGGATCTCGTAGGAGGTGTACAAAGGAAGGGGTTCTTAAATTAGAGTAAAGTATAACTTAATAATATCACTCTTTTTTACATTTTATTTTGTAGTGTTGTGACAACTTGATCCTAGTGGAATATTATAATTTTTCCTTCATAAAATACCAGTGGAGCTTTTTAGTAATTCAGACTGGAATGCAGTTTTAAAAAGATCTAAAGCTCATGCAGGCTGTAAATTGCATTATGCTTCATTCATGTTTTCTTTGGCTTTAAGATTTGTAACTCAAATTACTTGCCAAACAAATTAAACCTATGCGGGTTCAACTTGTGCCTGAGATGCACAAGAAGAAGCAGCACTCAAATCAGGTTCATTTTGGGGGAGATTAGTTGTCTTAACTATTATAAACTAAAATACAGACCTACATGAGATTGTTTAAATATGCATACTTTATTCCAATCTGAAGAGTGTACTTGACAGTAAAAGGGAATGTTTTGACAAAAACAGTGGTAAAACACAAGGCCTTTATTATGAAGACACTTATTCTTCATTCTGAAGGTATGTTTGGAAGAGCAGTAATTAACTTTCATACTCTTCCTTTTCTCTCCTCTTTCCTTGCATCTGAAAATGCTTATTTCTTGATCTGCATTTGTGCTGCAGGGACTGAGCATCTGAGCCAATGACAGTTGAATAATACCTGCCGATCTTTTCACCACCCTGGGTGTAAAGCAGGATCTGAAATGACCTGTACTGACACTACTGTATGATAAACTTCCCTTCAATGAAATGCAAAGTGCGTGTTTGTTTGTCTTGGTGTGAGCAAAAACTTCATTGTCTGTGTCCAGTTTTTCAATGCGTGCTTTATGAAACCCATGACCATATAGAGCACAAAGATCTGAGAGATTACTAAATAAAATTTTGTGCAGGAAGTTAGTGGTAATCAGATGATCGCTCATGCTACTTTCAAAACATTCTGTCTTGTTAAAAGTGCAACTTGAATGTTCTAGTCTAAACAACCTGATCATCCATGTTGAACATCACTTAACCTCTGTGCTAAGCTTGCATGGGATGCATTTGCTTGTGCTAACGGAAGGTCAAGATGAAGTGGATGTCTTTCCTTGTGGTGTTAAATTTAAAACATGCTACCTTTTTACTTGTATTGAGTTATGATGTAGCATAACTGCATCAGATCACCTTTGCCATTTACTCTTGAAGACCTTACTTCCTGTAAGATTGTTTAATGCAGCTACTGAATCTTTAAGCTAGCCCTGATTGCAGTTTGTACTTTCCACTATCAGCGTCCTACTGTGCTATAATTGGAGTTGAGCAATAATTCTGTGGTATCTATGATTTGAGACTTTAAAAGAAAATTTCAAGAAGGGAGCCAGTATTAAGAATTCCTGTATTTTAGAGTGGTGTAGTTCAGTTAATTTACATACATTGGTCATTTAATTAACATTTCAGTAATTGTTTCAGAAGTGGGGCAGGAAAGGATGGGGAGGAGTGCTGTTAACCACTTTTCTCAATTTACCATAGAGGGTATAGCTTACTACTACCCCCCTCCCAAAGTAATGGTGTTAATATCCATAGAACATGCAAGCTAATTTGGGAAAATGTTCAGCCAAAGTGTTTCTACCGTTATCTGTTCCAAAACACTCACTACATGGCAGAAACTGAAACCGGTGGTCTAGGACAACCTGGTTTGAGGATGGATGGCTAGAACGTGACTTACAAATGGAGTCTTCTACTCCCTTCACCTAGTCACATGTGGCTAAAGCACATACTAAGAAAGTTTATGGGGTGGGATCTAGCCACTGCACTTTGACATACAGTGGCTGTAATTAAAGAAAAAAATTCATCCCATCTTGCCTGCCTTGGCTTTAGTTTACTGTAAAATGCTTTTTACCTGGTAGGGAAGATGCTTTTAACAAATCTAAAATATTGTATACAGTCCAGAATCCTATGGCAGTAGTAAAAGGTACTGAATGAATCTACTTACTCGTATGCATTCATTCAACTCGTAAACATGCTAAGCAGTGGTTGAGACCTGTATCTTAAACCCTCAGTCTTCTCTGGGTTTGTAGGGAAGAGACAAGTACCTACCTCACAGGGGTGTTGTGAGGATTGATTAGTGTGTTAAAGGTGAAAAGTGCTGGGAGTTCGCAGTATTCATGTCAGTATTTTTTTAGTATTCTGTACATGGTGCCTTCATAAAACCTCATTTGTAACTTACGGTATTACTACGACGATACAAGACTTGTTGTCTAATCCAACAAACACTTGTCCTAATGGATAAAACAGTTGATCTATAAACTTCTATGCCATAGGAAATTCCTATGGCTATTTTTACTGATAGTAAATGATGAGGAAAATCTGAGTAGAGGTTTGCAAATGCTTTGCAGAGAGTTAGTGTGTCCCACACTGCCAGTTACTTGGCTGCAGCATGAGGTCACTTTCCAGTGCAAGTAATAGCAACAAGTGCTATGGGGCAGCTGTGATACTGATGGGGAATAGGTGTATATGCATTAAGCATTCCTTTGTGTCATCAAAACTTAGTTGGAGAATCCTTGTAAATATGAGGCAATACAGTTATTCTGGTGCTTAAATTTCAGATGATTAAAGCTGTATTGTAAGTGGGAAAATACATAATCCTTCATTTGCAAACTCTTAATTAAAAGCCAGTCTCCCAAAACTATGCCTTGTTTTTGTAAAGTAAGAACTTTTTGTAGCTTAATATTTTTAAATAAAGCACTGGTATAGCACCAGAAAGCCTGACTGGTAATATGACAATCATTTTGCTTTATAAACTTCAAGTAGACTAACAGTGAAAACCAATGCCATGTTAGCCCCCCCCCCCCCATGTGTTCACCCACTTGTTTATTAGTTGACTGCCAGATGTTAGCCTGCACCTGCCACATGGCCACCACCCACTGAACACATGGTTTTTTTGAGATCATCACATACAGGCTAATCAGAGCTAATGGGTGCCCACATATGACCCATCTGTTGCATTCTGCAGCCTCGCCCACATCCAGGTCTGCCAGCAAGCACCATAGAGTCCTGTCTATTGTGTCCAGGCAACTCAGGGAGAGGAGAGCTTGCAATCTCCCTGTCTCCCCAGGGTTGCCAGTCACCTGTGCCCGAGATCTCCCTGTCCCACCTAGAGCCACTGGTCAGCTGGGCCCAGGGGAGGGAGAGTGCTAGTGTGGCTGCCAAGCTCACATGCAAAGCCCAGGGGGAAGATGAGAGCTAGCCCCACTGGGTGAAGGCTGCCAGAAGCACACGGAATTTAGGCAGTGGGCTACCCATTCTCCTGTGATGTGCAAGACTGCCACTTAACTCTAGGGATGATCCCCGCATAAGCCAGTAGGAGGCAGACTTTAAGGAATCCAACTGGCCATGCACAGAGGGGGTCGGTCCCTCCCATTTGCCAATTGAATTTCTGCCTCTTTACAGATAGGTGGACTGGTGTACTCAGCACACCTAGGCAGATAATTCTTATTTCCTTAACGGAATTCATATCCCAGAAGTAGACATTTCTCAGTTGCTCTCTCTTCCTCTCACTGCTTCTCTTTTTTAAAAAAAAACAAGAATGAACCAGTCGTTTAGGCTGCTGAGAGAGAGCCCCCGGAGGCCTGTCTTGGTGTGGAGCTCCAGCTAAGACAAGTGTTGAGAAGCCCCTTTGGACACTCCTCTGCTCTTTGCATACCTGTCACCATCGAGGACGCCATGTGAAGAGCAAGCCTCCCGGGCCACCTCAGCTGGCCAGAGCATCTCCTCAATTAGGCAAATGGCAGCAGCGCTAGCAGCCTCCCCCTGGTGGGCTGCTCAAAAAGCCCATCTCTGTCTCAGAGGGCTCCAAAAATGGTGCCACAGTACCACGCTGCCACTGAGGAGATCGCACAACTGGCCGCAGAGGAGCAAGCTTCAACAGCGGAGACAGTAAGACCCCCGGAGCTATCCCAGATAGAACTCCAGATGGAAGCCCTTAATAAAATTGTGGCCTCTGTGGATAATCCAGGAGAGAGAAGACAGGCAGCCTCCCAAGTAGCACCCCCTCTGCTCCCCACTCCTCAGGGTGGCAAAGGGTGCCCAAAAGCTGCAGGCAAGGGCAAGCAACCTGCCCCTAAGAAGCCTAGGAGAACCCCAGCAGAGGAGATTTGGGCTCAGGTGGCCTCTTCCTCAGGGGAAGAGGAGACAACAGCTACCCCTCTCCCTGGACAAGCTCAGGATGTAGAAGGAGATCAATGAGGAGGTTAAGTGGGAGGGACAAGCCCTAGGAGAAACTGGTGTCCTCATAGGGGCCCATGATACTTCTGACCAGGTGTCTGCAGCAGAGCAGGATTCCAATGAATTAGAAAATTGATAAGGGTGCAGCCCCTGCTTCCCCCCCTACTCCTGGACCCAGTAAACAGGATTGCAAATTCTCTTTTTAAGAAAGTGCATAGAGTTTTGAACATTATAGAAAAGATCTTTATTTTATTTATTTCTTTGCACTTCTATCCCACTCCTCTCATCTCTGGTGACCCCAGAGCAGCATACAACATTAAAATAACACAATAAAAAAAAAACCACACATACAAAAGCAATATAAAATACACTATAATCATTACTGGGACAACAACTACACTCTAAACCCACCCCCAAAAAGGCCTAAGGGTGATCATTCTGAATCCTCAGATGAGGATTCAGATAAAGACTACCTCCCTAAAACAGCAAATAAAGAGAAGGGTATTTTGCTGGACAAAGCTTTTGAGCACATAAGATCAGAATCACAGCAGCCTAATAAGACACAGGATTCTCGTGACACGTTTTAAAAATCTGAAGCTTTAGTATGACACTCCCAAGATTGACACTGCTGCGGCTTCATTAGCTTGAAAATGTGTTCCCAGCTGAAGGGGATGTGTACCTTAAAGACCCCACTGATAGGGGAGTGGAGTTGGGACTATGCAGGAACTTTGATGCAATATCAGCTGTGCTTTGTATGTCCTTCACTGCTACTTACTGCGCCAGAGCCATTTTTAAATGGTTCAAGCTCGGAAAGAGCCCTACGGCCTCAGAGAAGGTAACGTGGAAACTTTCTGCTAATATCACCATGGCAACCTTATTTATTACAACGACCACCACCATTAGGGCCAACAGCTAATGTTTCCTCCAAGTGGAGATTATGGCTTAGATCCTGGAGAGCAGGCGCTCATGCAAAAAATCTGTTGCTGGGGCATAGCAAGGGAGTAAGCTTTTTGGGATCTCACTGCATAAAGTGCTTAAGGATGCAGGAGACAAGGAGAAAAGATGCTCCTTACAACAGTTTAATACTCCCAAGTCCTTCTGGCTGACTAATAAGCCTTTTTTCCTCAATTCTTACTCGAGAAGACCCTCTTCAGGTTTTCCCTTTTGAGGTAAAGGATCCAGAGGCCGCTGGCAACACGGGGGCAGATATAATCCTGGACACAAGTCAAATTGCACCAACTTGGCTTCTTCCCAGGGAATTTCAGACACCTGGGTCCTCGAAACAGTCTTCAGGGGATGCAATAGAGTTCCTCAACCCTTGGCCCCTCTATCGTGCATCCCGCAGATTGCATGCGCCCTTGGAATCAGAGGCCGTTCAGGTGGTAGCCAGGACCCTAAGGATCTTGCAGTTCTACGGGTTCATAATAAATCTCCAAAAAAGTTGGCCATCACCCTCCAGGTCAATAGATCACCTAGGAGTAGTGATAAATACCAAACTAAACAGGATCTTTCTCCTGCCAGGAAGGCAGGCAAAGCTCAGAGATCGAATAGCAGAGGTTCTCTCAAAAGAAAGCACTTCTCACCCAATTAGCCAGACTTCAGGGCCTCATGGTCTCCTGTATCCAACATTTGTCCTGGGCGAGACTTCATCTCAGGCCCCTACAGAGATTTCTTTGCCCATGGCAGTCTCAGATAATGGAAAAAATCAAGGTGTATCTATCTCTACCCCACAATGTCATCCAGTCTCTGTCATGGTGGATGGAGCCTCTTCGATTCACTGCCGGAGTCCCTCTTTCAGATCCGCAGAGACAGGTGAAGACAATGCATGTGAGCCTGCATGGATGTGGGGTGCATATGCATGTAGGACACCTATACACAGGGCAACTGGACCACTGCAGACAGGAAACACAGCATTAATTGGATGGCGCTCAGAGCAGTACATCTGGCTCTGCTCCACTTTGTTGAACACATCAGGGGGTCCCATGTCCTGATTTATACAGATAATAGCATGGCACTAGTCTATGTCTGGAACCAGGATGGATCCAAGTCTCTCATCCTCAACAAGGAGGCTATGGAGATGCTTCATTGGGCGGAGCAGAACCTACAGTAATTGACAGCTCTTCCCATCAAGGGAGCCAACAACAACACTGCAGACTGGCTAAGTCACCAGCAGCTGGACCTGGAGAAATGGTCCCTATCGCAGAGGGCATTCAAGCAGATACAGAAAACATTTGGGTTCCCTGTACCCTAACTCTTTGCCTCCATGGCAAACACCAAATGCAAGAGGTTTATGTAGGGAGAACAGTCAGCAAGCTACACAGGGAAGGATTCATGCTCATTGTGGTGGCGCCGTACTGACCAAGACACCCCTGGTTCACAGACGTCATCACTCTGGCAAAGTCGGAGCCTCTGTGTCTTCCAGCGGATCCAGAACTTCTGTCTCAAGGCCCGGTCCAAAACAAGAAGCCAAACTTCCTACACCTGACTGCCTGGCTCTTGAGCATGCAGCCTTAAAGGAATTTGGATACTCAGAGGCTGTCTTGCAGACCCTAATAGTGTTGATGCCCCAGTCAACAAAACAAATATACCAATGTACTTGGAGAATTCTTGTTACCTGGTGTCTTGACAGAAACGTGAATCCTCAACATGCTAGGATGGCTGACATTCTTTTATTTTTGCAACAGGCCCTAGATAAGGGTCTTTGAGCGAACACACTTGTTAGACAAGTGGCGGCCCTCAATAGCATGATCTCTCTAATTAGTGGTAAATGTATCTCAAATCACCCTCATATTAAGAGACTTTTTAAAAGCTGCAAAAGCGCTCTCACACCGTTGTCCATGGATTTTCTACTTGGAGGTTAAACTTAGTCCTGAAGGCCCTCCAGTCGAGCCTCTTCATGAGATCTTGTTATACTTCTTGACTATTAAAGTTTGTTTTTTAATAGCGATCACCTCAGCTTGAAGAGTCTCTGAGTTAGGAGCCCTTTTGATGGACCCTTCCCTGTGTATGTTTAAAAAGGACATGGTAGTGCTCAGATTAGATCCCTCCTTAATGCCAAAGGTAAATTCCCTTTTTCAGAGGGAGGAAAAGATAGTGCTCCTATCCTTCTGTCCATATCTGGTTCACCCCCTAGAGAAACTGTGGCACACCTTGGACGTGCGACGAGCGCTTAAAATTTACTTACATAGGTCAGCATCGTATAGGAAGTCTTCAGCCCTTTTGGTGGACTTCAAATTATGAAGACTAGGGGTCAAAGCTTCTAGGACTTTCATTGGCAAGTGGATATCCGATTGTATCTCAGAGGCCTACAAGGCTTCTAACCTTGCTCCACCCCAGGGAATTGTTCCCCATTCCACAAGGGGAGCAGCAGCTTCAGGCGTTTTCAGAGCCAGGGCTCCTTATGTCAAAATCTGCTGGGTGGCCACTTGGACGATCCCGCACTCATTTACCAGGCATTATAAAATTTATGTCCTGGACTCTGCAGATGCGGCCTTCGGCCGTAGGTTTCTGTAGGGGGTATTAGACTAGTACCTTTTCGATTGACCTGATTCAGGTTTTTCCGTCCCTATGTGATGAGTTTTTTGGTTACTGCTCTGGAAAACCCCCAGAGTTAAGAGTTGCCATCCTGCACATCACAGGAGAAAGGGCAATTGGTTTCTTACTTGTGAATTGCCATTTTGTTGTGATGTGCAGGATGGCAACTTGGCCCTCCCATTGTGGGGGTTAGTTAATTTATTTTCAAAGTGGTTTGAGGTTATGGGATCCTGGATCAGTCAATTAGTAAAGGGGCTCCTTTTAGAGAATTCAGGATTTAATACTTTCTGATAGGAAATCCCCTAGTTCTTCTAAATCTTTTAGGATATTACACGTTAATTTTGAGGAGTTTTTTTTACTTCATTTGCAAAGTTTCTCATTACAGCTTTGGAACAACTGGCAAATGGGAGGGATGGACCCCCTCGGTGCATGGCCAGTTGGATTCTTTAAAGTCTACCTTCTACTGGACTAAGCAGGGATTGTCCCCAGTGTTAAGAGCTGCCGTCCTGCACATCACAACAGAAAGGCAATTAACAGGTAAGAAACCAATTGCCCTTTCTGTTGGACATGCTAACCGTGTGTGGGGGCTGCACAGACCAAACACGGACTCCAGTGGGCTAACTGCTCATCCATTTTCATCCTAACAGTTGAGTCAACAGATAGGATTGAAGATACCATGCATTTCAAAAGCTACTTGCTTCTACGGTAGTGGGACACCTGTGATAGCAAGAGAACATGGCCATCAGCTAAGCTCTCCTCTAAAGGTACGTAGTGTGTTGGGAGTGGGAGGAGATGTCCTTGAAACATCACCTTTTTACTGTAAAAGCAGTGAGGTGCATCCAAGCATCTTATGTTCTGTCTCCCAGTTAGAATGCTTATTACTGCTCCATTCATGATACTTTTGAGTAGGGTCACAATTTCTTGTAAGATACAGGGGTAGGGAGATGACAAATGGGCTAAAATTTTCAGCCAAAGTGCAGCTAATCTGAGTCCCTGGCACGTAGAGGGAAATGTTAATTACAAAGGAGTGAACTACTGGGTCAGAACCTGTAAAGATCAGGGCAAACTGAGCCTGGAGAAAAGGGAAAAATTACTGCCATTAGGTTATTGCTAAAAAACAAAACAAAAACAACTTGTTGCTAAAAATAATCTTGTTAGAACTATACCTTTTTGCATACTACTTAAGTGTTCTGTTTATACAAGTTATCAGTTTAAAGAAAAAAGAAAAACCAGGGTTGGTTGGGCCACCCTGAAAATTTGCAGTTAAGATAAAACTTTTGTCACCGTTTCAAAAGTGTTTGTTGATTTCTCATCAGTTGTGCTACTATTACTCTGGTCCCTGCCCAGAGGGCTTACAATCTAAAAAGGACAAGGGTGAAGGAAACAAGGAAAAGAGAGACACCCACAATCCCATTTTACAGATGGGGAACTGAGGCTAATTGCCCAAAGCCACCTGGTGAGTTAATGGGGAAGGATATAAGGAGCTGCCTAATAGAGTCAGACCAATGGTCCATCTTAGCCCAGTATTGTCACAACCTGCCACGGCAGCAGGGTTTCAAATCTGGCTCTCCAGGGTCTCCAGCCGAGCTACCAGAGATCCTGAATCGGAGATGCAAGGGATTGAACTTGAGACCTTATACATGCAAAGCACATTTTCTACCACCTGAGCCATGGCCCACCTATGGCTAGGGTGGGATTTGAACCCTGGCTTCCCAAGTCCAGCACCCTGTCCACTACACCACACTAGCTCCACAGTGCTAAGCTTGAGGGAAAGGAAATAGTAGAAACAGCAATTTTTGAATCATCTCAGCTTTGTTTTATAGTGGTGTTTCTTTTTTAAAGTGCCGGCAGAAATTTTAGTTACCAAATATATTTGGTAACTAGCTTTATATGTAAATAGCTCGCAAAATTCAAGTCACTCATTATTTAGTATTAAGCTAGAGTTTATGCTGTGCGGGAAATGGGCTAGCAAGTCATTTAAGATGATATACATTAATATGCAAGATTGCACCACTTTTGAAGTCCAGGAGAACTGCCATACTATGGCTGGACTGGGCAGGAGGCAATTGCCCTCCTGCCCCCTATCCTTCCTGACCTCGCTTTTCCGGTTAGCAAGTGCAAGCAGTGCCCACTGAACAGGGCCAAGCATAGCCTGGCAGAGCAGCATGGCATCCCAGCCAAGCAGAATGGTCAGTTATTTGTGAGCTAGTATTTCCACCCTCCCTCATGGACTTGGGTCCAGCCTGGAAAGAACATCATTTTTGACTTATATTGCATAAAGAAACTGCATATCCCATCATGCACAGTGTTTCCTCAATTAATGTATATGATTGTTGCACCATTAACTAATAAGGAGGAGATGGATGAGTCTGATGAACAGGGAAGTCTGCGCTGCAATGGAAGAGGAGGAGGAAGCAAGTCATTGTAAAGGGCTAGAGTTGAGGTTGCCCTTGGGGAATGTGATGGAAACAGGTAGGCAACCTCTGTAACTCCTCTTATTCAGAGTGCTGATAATACTTTACTGTATGCCATGTAATGGACATTGCATGGGATCAAAACCGATATTTTAAATCTTAAACCCTAATCCTCGTCTCTTTATCTTGCTTACATGGAGCCCTTGCTTTGGAGCGAGAGACTGTTTGCAACCCGTGCCAAGTCCTTATACAGAACTTGCTTCCTGGCCTTGGTACTGTTTTATAAATGAACAGTTCCTTCTTACTTATTGAAAATCTATTTTTCTAAATGTGAAATGGATCCAAATAGAAAATGTCCATGTATTTAGAATGACTTACAGATTTGGAGTCAAAAACTATGTATTTTCACTTGTTTGAACTCTTCTAGTTCTTCCAACTGGCCAAAATCTCCCCTCCCTCCCCTTCATGTAGGATTCTGCTGCAGTTCAGCCCCATGGCCTACGAGTTAGTGTGCCCCATGTCACATTGAGCTAGACCAAAGATCCATTTAACCCATTGTTCTGCCTCTGATAGAGTCCCATGCCAGATTCTTCTGAGGAAGTGTAAAAGACCAGATAGTTATGCTCTGGAGCAACCTCTACCACTTTTTGTTCCTAGCAGTCAAGTTTAGGGATGCCTTGAGGCTGCATTGTTTAACCAGGGTCACAAGAGACAATGCTTTCATGGAGAACATCTCTAACTTCTGCATTAGCCAACCTGATCAATGTTGTTCACAACATTCTGTGGCAACCAGTTCCACAAGTTAACTGTGTACAGAAAAGTACTTCCTGCTGTCTAACTTAGTGGATGCTTCCTAGCTCTAGTATGGAAGTAATCTGCTGCTTGCTTGCTGGCAGACATAAGTTTATAAAAGTATCATGTTATGTGCCCTTCCCCCTTTTTTCCAAGCTCAGGAGCCCGTATCTTTTCTCTTTCCTTGCATGGAAGTTGTTCGGCAGCCGTAGGCATTGCGTTGTCATTCTCCATTCTTTGCCTAAACAGATGGACAATCCTACTATGAGGCTCTGATTCTCTGGGGCATAAAGCCCTATGCTTACATGATCCATCAGTGATATCACCAAGGACATAACTTGAGCTGAAAGCCCTTTGTTACTGGGAATAACTTATGAGATGGAAGGAACCTGGATTGCAGATGGGGTGTTTTGTGTTTTTTTTAATCCAATTGCTTGTAACCAATTCCCACTTGCTGTTAGTGGGGAAGCACAATGGATGCAGGTCCCTGCCCTCAGGTTATTTAGAATTAATTAGACTAATCTATTCAGAGCTCATGGATAACACTGGCCATAGAATTTTAGCCAGTGATTTCTGTATCAAACTCAAAAACCTGTGGCTTCACTAAAGCATTTTAAAAAAAGAAAAAAAGAAATTATGTGGTACTTGATCTGAAAATCATGCCCTCAAAGGCTGCTAATAGCCTATGTAATCCAAGCGTGGCTGTACTTAAAACTTTTGATGAGGTTAGGGGGACAATATATTTAGTGCCCATAACCATACCCATGCCAGTCTCCTCATGCACATATCCCAGTCTCCTCACACAAATGGGGACTAGACAGAAATCTACCCTCATCTGATTTTTCCTTATAATGCAGGAGATCCCTGTAGAGCAGGGTTGGGAAATATTTTCTCTCCCTGGGGCTGCTTTAAAATTAGTTCACGTTCTGAGGGCTGCATTGGGGGTGGGGGTGCCTGGGGCAAAGAGGGCCCAGATCATGGATCTGTCCCTCATCTTTGGGTGACAATAAATGTGGCTGCCGCGGTCAGCTACCTGGGGGTATGTGGAAGATGGTGGCAGCCACCCTTAGGACTGGGTCAGGGCACAGAATAAATGTGTGCCCAACTGGGCCACCCTCACTCACATTTTCTAACAGGTGGAGCTAATAAACAGCCAGCCATCTGCCCACATTTCATCTGTTGGTGGTAGCTGCCCCCAGTGGTTCCATTTAGTGCTTTCCCTGTCTCCCAGCACTGGCTCTGATGGAAGGGGGGGGGGCAGCTAGAGAATTAGGATTATTAATTATTATTTTAATCATTTATATAGTGCCAGCAATATACCTGGTGCTTTACAAAAAACAAGATAGACACGGCCCCTGCCCGAGAGCTTACAATCTAAAGATTCTTCTTTAGATGCTTCTTCCCTGGCCGTGACCCCCCCTTTCCATCAGAAGCAGCGCTCGTGTGCTTGGGCGGCTGCAAGAGGCGGGCTCAGAAGGACCTTTCCCAGCGGATCTGCAGCTGCACTCCTCTCGGTCAGGAAATCCAGCCCATATTTGTTTATTACTTATCCCCTTTCCAGTTCCTGGATCTGGTCAAGCACTGAAAACAGTGAGCCCAGGGGAAGGCAGCAGAGATGAGAGCATGCATTCAAGGGTAGAGGCTAGAACCATGAACTGGACCTTTCCCTACATTGAGCATCCCCTTTGAGCACCCCAAATTCCTGTTTAGCCCACAAAACTTATACCCATTTTCAAAGTGGCCCACAGGAGGGGAAACGTTCCCCATCCCTCAGCTAGCAAGCCTGCGTACAGTAGCCAGTGTGGAGATATATTTTTAGATATTCTCGTTTCTGCTGGGCTTGAAAGGAAAGCTGCACTTTGCAAAACAGACAGAACCACCTTCTGCCCTTCACTGCAGGGGAAATAGTTCAGCAGTAACTAGGGCCCTTTTTACATGGATGGGGGTAGGTGGGGGGATGGGTGCTTTGGCACAGTGGGTAGAGGTGGGTACACACCCATCTCCACCCACAGAACCACCTCCATTTTTCCAGAGAGCTTCGTGGGTGGGTGATGGGTGGAGGTGGGTGTTGAGTGGGAACACGCCCCCCCGCCCCCATCCCTCTTGGTGTTCATATGGACGAATACCGAGCAGACCACCCACCACCACCACCACCGGCCGTTTACACGGATGCCCCCCCCCCTCCGATACACCTACCCAAACATCAAGGGGGGCGGGGTTTGTGTAAAAATGGCCTAGCTGAGCCCACAAGGAAAAGGTTTCCATGCTCATTAGATTGTGAGCTGAGCCCTACCAAAAATGGCCACATGGTGGGGGGCTTCAGCAGCAAGCAAAGATTCATGTGCTTAAACACAAGTTGATAAGTTTCTCCTCTGAAATAATCACTCCTTAACAAACAGAACCCCTCAAGTGTTCTATAGGTGACAAATGAAAACATTATAGTTTTTTCAACCTTTTAGCTTGCACCCCCTCACCCTTTGTACTTTTTCATCTCACTTTCTCCTGTGTGTTGTGTCCTATGATGGGATTATGTTTGAAGTATTACTGTGATCTGTGTTTGTAGTCATACTGCAGCAATATGTAATATTTAGGACTAATATACGTGCATAGGTAGTCAGTTTGTAACAAAACTAAGCAATTGAAATCAACTCTTATGAACAGGTCTCTGATTTCTACCTTTGTTCTCTTCCAAGCTTAATGAGAAAGCTTGATGATCAAGAAAATGAGGCTCAAGCTTTAAAAAACAACAGAACCCTGAAGTGTGACCTCTTGTGCCAACAAGTTTGGATTGCACTGGAAATGGCTGCAGCCTGAGAGCTTGGAGGCTGCTGAAATGGAAGCGCAGCATGACAGAGTGCACACCGGCTTCACATAGCCTGGGGTGGGAAACCTCAGGCCTAGGGACCAAACACAGCATGTGGCTAGTTTTTTGTGGCCCCTGGATCCAGTTCCTATTCCAAAACAGTGAAAAACTGACCTCCAGGGTAAAGGGAGAAGAGATGAGGGCATGCACACAAGGCCAGATCCATGATTTGAATCCTGTTCCTGGATTCAAATTAATCGCACCCTCATACCTCAGCTTCAATGCACCCCTTGGAGCTTGAACTATTTTTCAAAGTGGCCCCTGGGAGGGAAAAGGCTCCCCATTCTTCCTGATGTAGATCACCTTACCAGTGTGCTTATAACCCTTCCCAACCTATACCCAGTGGCGGTGGGCCCTCCAGGACGGCAGGGGCAATGCCCCGCCTGGCCCTTAGGGCCTCTTTGGCCGGCAGCAGCAGCTTAAAAAAACAAAAACAAAACGGCCACGTCGGCATCACGCTGAATGTGCAGAGCCACCTCGAAGAACCTTGTTTAGAGAGGCAGAGACCTTCTGAAGGTCTCTGCCTCGCTAAACAAGATTCTTTGAGGTGGTTCTGCACATTCTCACCGGTTGTGTGCGTGCGCACACAACCAGTGACTCACCCCCCCCCCCCCC
>QEPC01012145.1:6896084-7026504 GCA_003113815.1 Sphenodon punctatus
TTAGACTTTACTGACACACATAAAAAGGAATAAAAGCATAGAACTAGGGGGTGATAACCCTTTGAGCAATCAGAGTCAGTCCTGTGGACATAGTAGCCCGTTTGGAAAGCGTCTTCCTATAAACTGTAGCTAGCAAGTACTCACACTGGTTCTGATCAGGTCTCCACAGGGGATGGTTTTCCTATGGGGTCAAGTTCTTTTGGCAAGGCCAGAGTTACTGTTAAGCCATATATTCCATGAGTACCTCCAGGCAGGGAGGTCACCAGCCTAGCAGTGTCTGCTAGAGATCTCAGTCAGCGAGTTCAGAGAGAGAGTCAAAATGTCTGTGCTGGTCCCTTTAAGGCATCCTTGACCTTCCTTCTGATTTGTCCAGGAGGGTCAGCTGGCTGCAGTCCAGCAGCCCCTCTCCTCCTATGATTCGATCATCCCACGTCACCTGTCTTAGATGTAGAGTCCCCCCTCCCCCTTAGGAATTTCAGGAATGAGAAAGTCCTGAACATGTGCTTGTTGAGGCCTGGGCTTTGTCTGAGCCAGGTTCGCAGTTTCTTCGAAGGAGGGGTCAGAGGGGGGGTCTTTGTCAGGGCAAGGGCATTTTGCCACATGCTCCATACGTGATGAGTGAGGTTTTGGGAAAAAAACTGGTAAGGAGATAGTCGGACAGTTTGCGACTGAGTTGGTCAGCAAGAGTGTTGTCCTGGCCTCCTACGTGTATGGCCTGTATGTGGATCTCATGTGTGATGCTCCAGATCCAGATTGCTTCTGCTTCGAGGGAGAGTCGGGTGGACCATGCCCCTCCTTGCTTGTTGATGTACCACATGGCTGTTGTATTGTCTGTGATGGTTAGGATGTTTTCCCCTGCTATGTGAGCTACCGGGGCTTTGAGAGCATAGTGTATGGTGCTTAGTTCTAGCAAGTTTATGTGAAGTTGCTTTTCCTCTGGAGACCAGAGGCCATGTACCTTGAGGTGAGATATGTGTGCCCCCCAACCTGTAAGCGAGGCGTCTGTCATGATGGATGCATGTATGATCGACAGCTCGAAGGGGATGCCTCATAAAACTTGAGTGTGATCTGTCCACCAATGAAGGGTTTGGTATACCTTGAGTAGTAGGGTTACCTTCCTGTTGAGGGAATGGAAGGAGGGAAAGTAGACCAGCTTTAGCCACTGCTGTAGGGTTCTCATGTGGAGCCTCGCATAGGGTGTAACCATTGTAGTGAAAGCTAGGAGCCCTTGAAGATGGAGGAAGAAGCAGACTGTTCTGGTTCTTCGAAAGTGTAGAGTCTGAATAGCGTGGCTGATAGTGGTGAATCTGCCGTGCGGGAGGTAGGCTCTGGAGTGATGTGTGTCCAGAAGAGCTCCGATGAATTGAAGCCGTCTCGTGGGGCTGAGATGAGACTTCTGTAGGTTCACGAGGAATCCCAAGCTCTGCAACAGGGCAAGGGTTAGATGAATATGTTGTAGTAGCCTGGGTTTGGAAGAAGCTACTAATAGCCAATCGTCAAAGTATGGATAGACCTTTACGTCTAATTTTCTCAGGTGGGCAGCAACAACGGCTACGCATTTCGTGAAGACCCTTGGAGCGGTGGAGAGACCGAACGGGAGTACCGTATACTGAAAATGGAGGTCTCCTATGACAAAACGTAAGTAGCGTCTGTGAGAGGGTGTGATAGAGATGTGAAAATAGGCATCTTTACGATCAAGGGAGGAAAGCCAATCTCCATGTTGCAAACCCAGTAGAATGAGGGAGGGAGGTCATACGAAGCTTGTATCATTTAATAAATTTGTTGAGACGTCCAAGATCTAATATGGGCCTGGAATCCTCATCCTTCTTGGGGACTACAAAGTATCTGGAATAGAATCCAGTATTTCGTTCTAGAAGGGGAACCTCCTCAATAGCTCCTTTAGATAGGAGCTTGTCAACTTCCAGAAGTATCTGAGTTTTGTGGAGGGAGCCGGGAATGGAATTGGATGGCATATCAGTGCTAAATAATTTCCCGGACCCAGCGTCACGGGTGAGGGATGCCCAGGTGTCAAAAAAAGGGCTGTAGATGATTAAAGAAGGAGGGTATATCCTCCTTGTCTCCCTTGATCTGGTGTAGATTAAAAACGATGCTTGGGTGGTTGCCCCGACGAGGAATTAGAGGAAGGCCTTCCTCGTCCTCTCTGTTTATTAAACCCCCTCTGAGGTTGAGAGGCAGAGGGTTGGAAGGTTGGTACTGAGGAGAAAAACGCCTCCCTGAGTGATATGGATAGGGAGAACGCGGTTTTGAAGCATAAGAATAGGGAGTGGGAGATGGGTAAAAACGTTTTCATAGAGGTCTAATCACACCAGTAGATTGAGCAGTTTGGCTGGTCTCTTTTATTTTCTTTAAGGTGTCATCCGTAGAAGATGTAAAGAGGCCCTCACAGTTGAAGGGCAGGTCCACAATACGTGTTTTGTTTTCTGGTGTAAGAGCAGTGGATCAGAGCCAGGCATGTCTCTGTAGGGTGATGGCAGAGGCCATTCCTCTAATATTACAGTCTGCGATATGCATGTTGGCCGTTAGCTGAAACTGGGCTATTTGCATACCCTCTCTTTGGATTTCAGATATTTGGTAAGTTGTGACCAGAGCCAATGTTGATAGCCACACATGGCGGATGCATAGTTAGAGGCCCTCAGGGACAGGGTTTTGGAGAAGAAATTTTGTTCGTCCCAGTATGTCCAAGTGCCTCCCTTCTCTATCTGATGGGGAGGTCTGGATGCCCCCTCCTCTAGTTTTGACAGAGGCCACAGCGATGACCAGTGAGTTAGGGGGAGGGTGCCTATAGAAAATAC
Organism: Sphenodon punctatus; assembly: GCA_003113815.1. Taxonomy (NCBI): domain Eukaryota; kingdom Metazoa; phylum Chordata; class Lepidosauria; order Sphenodontia; family Sphenodontidae; genus Sphenodon; species Sphenodon punctatus. The sequence continues at coordinate 6,898,898 of QEPC01012145.1, forward strand.
TAGTCCCTTCCTTGGAGATGGCGTAAGCCGAGTCGGCCAGTTCGTTGGTGGGGAGAGTGGAGGAAGGCTTGTTCCAAACGGAAGTTGAGGGTTCCATGAGTTGTTTGAACATGGGGAACATAATATGCTCTTATTCCCTGGAACCCAGGATTCCAAAGACTGGGCCCGACTGGGTCTTTTTGATCACCTTTTTGGGTAGCTTAGGTAGAGCGGATACTAGTCTTTTTAGCATGGCCTGAAAGGCCTTAGTATCCTCGGTGGCCAAAACCAATTTGGGGTCTGAAACTGTATCTGGAGAAGGTGGTGAAATGGTCTCATCCCTCTAGAATAGAAGAGGAAGAGAAGGATGGGGATGTGGATCCCCCTGATGAGACCTCAAGGTTGGGTAGAGGCTGTTCAGAGGCAGGGCGGTCAGGAATGGGGTTTCCTAGAAGGGAGGTAAGGAAGGTGCTCCCAAGAGGTTGTGCTGACCTGTGTTCCTGGGCTTGCTCGTGTAGTGGAGGAATGGGTAGCACCGCTGGAGCGGGTGGTACCGCGGGGCAGTGGAACGGGAGCGATGGCTATTATCCCTTGTTTGGATCAGCTATGGAGCTGGGAGATGGACTAGTACCGACCCTGCTTCAGAAGGAGGTGGCCTAGATACGGTGGCAGTAGGGGGAGTGCGAGGAGGCCCTGGAGGTATGTATCTCCTCCCCTGTTGAGAGTGACTTGCACGTTCCAAAATCTCAAAGTCAGCTCTGGAGGGATAAGAGGGAGATCTGCTTCACGATTGGAAGTGGTACCTGTATGGGACAGTATAGTCCTGATGTCGGTACCGGTCATCATAGGGCGAGCAGCAAGAGCAAGGAGAGTGTGTCCTCTGGTTCCTGTGGTACCACGTAGATGTCTCCACTGGTCTTGGAGGGGACCGACGTACTGATCTGGTAGGCGTGGCTGGGTGTGGTGTTTGATACCCGGGAGATCTGGAACCCGACAGATGGTGTCTGCGGTGGTCACTATGATGGGAAAGGGAACGCGAGTGCCTGTGCGAATGGAGTGGCAAAGTGACTAGAAGAGGAGCTGACGTTTGTACAGGCTGCGAGGCAGCTGATGGTACCGAGGGAGAAGGCACCACCGGTGCCTGGAAGAGGAGAGATCGGTCTGGTTCCGAAGAGACAGTCTACCTCAAGGGTACGTGGGGTACCCCCGGTGTCGGTACTCTTGCTCTCTCTCTTCTTTTTCCATTCTTCACCAGGACGTCTAGTAGAACGGTCTGTGGTATGGGAAGTGCTCTTGGAGGGGGACGCGGTTCCAGCCGGAACCGGTACTGTAGACGGAACCTCTCTGGACGCTGCAGCAGCGGTACCGGGGAGTAGCCTGCAGCTTCACTGGAGTGGTAGAGGCCGCAGATTCTGGATTCATTGTAGATTGAGTCTGAGAGTGCCCGGTGGGGAACCGGACAGGCTCCTCTTCGCCACCCTGAAGTGCCTTCCTTGTCAAAATATCCTGGAGTTGGAGAGCCCTAGCCCTTTTGGTCCAAGTAGAGATGATGGTGCAGAACTTGCAGGTCTGGGTATTATGGGTCTCTCCAAGGCAGGCCAGGCACTATGAGTGTTGGTCGCTCACAGAAAGTGTCGCCGGACAAGAACGGTAGTGTTTAAAGCCCACCTGGTTGGGCATAGTCCGGGACACCAGCTGAGGGGCAGACGAAGCCCGGGGGACGAAGCCTGCGGACTCAAGGCACAGGCACAGTAGTTTATCCCAGTGAAGAAAATGTTCTAACTGTTCTTCTTTCTCTCTTTTTTTTTTTTGGTGACAACCACTGAAAAGCACTAAAGGCTTCCAAGCGCGATGCTGTTGGAAGGAACTGAGGCGGTGAGGGCTCCTCCCCCTATTTATGCAGTCCCGTTCTCGCGTGATCTCGAGCCCACACTTCGGACGGGAGGGGGGATGGAGGGGCGGAGCCCTCACCATGTTCTAGATCTTTCCAGGTCTTTTTCTGCCTGGAAACTGCTGACAACAAGGTCTCCGGTGCCTGCGAAACAGGAAGTAGATCCCAAAAGTGAGAATCGCGAAGATCCTCAAAGAAGAACCTCAGAATTCCAGTCCGGATCTCTCTACTGAACTTGGTGAGTTGTTGACTCTTTCAAGAACTTTTAGAAGGAGGGAAAATTTACAAGTATTTGACTTAATTTTTAGAAAATATGCTTTGATTCTGCAGCTTGTGCCTTGGCCTGGAACGGAGTTGTATCCATCTTGTGAGCTGGGCAGCTGCTGCATTTAAAAAAAAAAAAAAAGCCAATTTGGGCTTTCCCCCCCTCTTAAACATTTTCTAACAAGTAAGGGGTTTAGGGAAGTTTGCCTTGATTCTGCTACTTGTTCTTGGATTCCTTATGTGAATTGGGCATTGCTGTCTCCTGTTTGAATGGCCCCTTCGCTCACTTGCTCTTTTCATGTTTTCTTTCTGTTCTGCTTGTTCTCGGGAGTTTGCTTGGGATGTTTTACTTATTTATTTAATTGTAATTCAATTTATGTGCCGCCCCCTCCTGCTTACAAGCATCTCGGGGCGCCTAACATTCTAAAAACATATAATAAAAACCATTTAAAAATCAACATTATTAATTAAAAAAACGAATACCCAACCAACCGAGCGCCTCCCTAACCCAACCCATCCATTCCATCTCCCTCGGCAAATGCCTGGCGGAACAGCCAGGTCTTATATGGTCTGCGGAAAGAGGGGACGATGGCAGCAAGGCGGACCTCCAGCGGGAGGGAGTTCCACAGCCATAGTGCAGCCACGGAGAACGCCCTCCTCACGATCGACCCCCGGGAAACCCGGGGGACCTCAAAAGAAGGGCGCTCCCAGCTGACCGCAGAGGTCGATCCAAGTTCTGGAGGGTGAGGCAGTCGTGCAGGTAGGTGGGGCCCAGGCTGTTTAGGGCTTTAAAAGTCAACACCTTGAATTGGGCCCGGAAGGCTATCGGCAGCCAGTGCAGAGAACGGAGCACTGGAGTAATGTACTCACATCAGCCGGTCCCCTTCAGGAGATGGGCCGCCGCGTTCTGCACCAGCTGCAGTCTCTGGACCATCACCAAGAGTAGCCCCACGTAGAGTGCGTTACAGTAGTCTAATCTTGAAGTAATAAAAACATGGATGATTGTGGCCAGGTCTGAGTCCAAGACATACAGCCTAAGCCAATGCACCAGATGTAACTGGTGGAATGCACCCTTTGTCACAGCTGCCATCTGGACATCCAGAGAGCACCCTCACACTACGGACCTGAGATTCCAGGGGAGGACGGACCCCATCAATGATTGGGGTTTTGGGGCCACTCATGTTTTCTATAATGCTGGCTTCCCTTTGAGATGTTACCTCGCCCACCCACTAGAATGTTTTTCTCTTTGGGTTTTTCAGTGACCGTTTTTAAACAGAACACGCCCACGCAGGTCCACCCATCCCCCACCCACCCACCCGAGCGCTTGTCCGAAGGCAGTGTGGGTGGGCACTTCTGTAACCCACGCACCACCCACTCCTGCCCATGCATGAAGTAACAGGGGAAAAACGGGACTCTCTGTGTGGAGCAGGAGTGGGCGATGCGCGGGTAGGGGCGCACACCCATCCCAGCCCATTTCATTCCTGCCCCCACTCACCAGACATCTGTTGGCACTCCACGCAGTGCACACGGACCTGCCCCCCCAGCTGCGACCATTAAAAAGGTCCAATGCCTGTCTGCAGACTAAATATTTGCTTCTGTTTGTCCCAATGCTCTTTTCTGCAAGTGGGGCTTCCTTACCCATTCAGTCTGGGTGGGTACCTGTTGTTAAAGGAGAACTTAATAGTTCTTTAGCTTGTTTTTAATATTTAACTGGGGGGGGGGGGGGGGGGNGGGGGGGGGGGGGGGGGACAGGAACAGCTGCCCTCTACTGGAATGTGTTAGCAAGGAAACATTCTGGGCTGGCATCAATTTAAAAATCAGAAGTAGAACACAACACCCTTGAGATGAACCAATTATATCAGAACTAGCCTCGGTAGAGGTTTCTCTAAAATAAAGGCCAAGGCCTTCAGTCACACGGATGTAAATCTACTGTAGCCACTGAGCTCAATGGAATTACTAAAGATTCACAACAGCACAGGAAAGGTTGGGCCTAATCTGGCAATATGCTAAGATCCTTCAAGTTAGTGGGAAAAATGGAGAGCAGTGGACAGGTTTTGGTCACTGTAATTTCTCCTCTCTTGTAGTTAGACTCTTTTTTTCCTACCCTGGATCTTTCCCTTAAATCACAGTGGGGAACCTTTTCCCTCCCAGGGGATGCTTTGAAAATCAGAGGTGGGGTAAAGGAAGCGGGTCCAAGTTATGTCCCCTGTCCTTGTGTGCATGCCCTCATCTCGGCTCCCTTCCCATGGGCTCAGTCTTTTGGTGCTTCATACTTTTTTTCCCAGTTCAGTCCGTTAGTCAGTAGGCGATTACAAATTATCATAAGTTACAAATTATCATAAACATGCACATTTATGCATATTTGGGGCAGCATGAAGTGTGCCTATTTTTCTCTGTCAAATGTTGGGGGTGGGTATGGTGTCTGAGGACAGGAACTGGATTCAAGGCTAGATCCAGAAACTGCAAAAGGGTCAAATAAAAGTACATGGTCCCCCCGCTCCCCTGGCCGGTGGTTCCCCACCCATCTTAACATTACAATGTAGAAGAGCCACCTCCTCCTCCCTCTTTTCCTCAGCTGTGCTGAATTCTGCTCACGCTTGCTGGTTTTTTGAGAGACTGACTGTGCAATAAGCTAGGCTGCTAACAAGGAGCTGTTAGCAAATCACAGAACATCCCCCTGTCACAACTGTTCCTGGAAACCCTGCCACAAGGAGCCATTATAAGTAAAATATAAGTGGCAGCATGGGAAATGCTGCCAACTCTTTTAATTAAGCATCTGTTGGTTGAAGCACATACTTTCAGTTGCAGGCACTTGCTTTTGCTAGAGAGCAGCTGATGTGGCTGCTGAGGGAAGGGCAAGGGTATTGAGCTAAAGGCACATCAACATACCCCCAGATGCCGACAATCTAAGATGCCAATAGGGCCCAAACGTCTGGGTTGAGTATTCAGTACAAAATCTGTTACTTGCTCCCTGGCCATGCACTGCTATTCATTTCAAAGTGCATCTCTCTCCCTCTCATTTCTCTAGAGGGGCACCCTGGTATTTGAAGATTGATGGAACAGGTCTTGGGAGACAGCAGTTCAGCTATCAGCCCTCAGAGATGACTTCAGTCATGGCTTGGTGCCGAGCTGTTTAGAGTGGTGATCTTTACCCCCCATCTCTTTTATTTGAAACTCCCACCCCTTGGAGATCTGCCTAAAATCCAAGCCTGCTCCTTTGTGTTTGGCCTGGCATTTGGCGGGCTACAGCGTTGGGTGGGATTGGGTGTGGAGGTTAGGGAGAAGGTTGGTGGCTGGGTTCAGGGGCTTTAAAAAGTTTTATATGTTGTATGTTTATGTATGTTTTATGTTATTTTGTGAGCTGCCCTGAGCCTTTGTGGGAAGGGTGGGGCAGAAATGTATCTGTACATATATCATGCCCTTCTGCCTGCCTGCCCTTTCCTTCTGCCCTCTCTCATTTCATTCTTCCCCACATAGCTCACTTCTGCTGCTACTACTGGCATAACAGCTGCAAAACGATTAAGTTCCACAGCTGATCCCCTTCCCTCTCCCCTCTTGTCCACAAATAGGCCATGTTCTGACGAACAGAGATAAACCAAGTAACTACTTTGATTTAACAAAATCAAAATAACTACTCCCCTTTGGAAGTGTTCAAACACACAGTGCAAACTGAAGTAACTTCATCACTTTGATTGAATTATACAAAGAGCATATTCAGATGAGCAGTTAAAACTGACAAATTTTTAACTCAGTTTAACTCCTGTCCTGTTCACACGAACAGGGCTTTAAACTAAAGCTAAATACTCCTGAAAAATCAGGAGTACATACTCCCCTTGGGTTTTTTAACTGATTGCACTGTTCATCTGAACTTTGGGGTTTTAGGGACATGGAGAGCTCAATCCCAGCTCCCCCTGCACAGCCTGTCTAATGCAGGATTGACAGACAGGGAGTAGTTACTTCAGCTTAACTAAACTGATTTAGTTACTTCAGTTTAGTTGTTCATGTAAACACTTCTGAAGTTGAGTAGTTACTTCAGTTTAATAAAACCAATTTAATAACTTCCATTTAACTGTTTGTTTAAACGTGCACCGAAGCAGCTACTCTCCATCTGTAGTGTTCAGATGAACAATGTAAACGAAAGTAGTACTGCATCAATTTCCACCCAGCCAAAATGTAATGATCGCATGTATTCAAGTATTCACACAGTTACTTTTAAATACAAACAAATAGAATATGTATACATCTCTTCCTACTCCTGAATAACTTCAGTTTACTGCTCAGTGAGAATGCTTCCAGAGTAAAACAGAAGGGTCAACTACATTGAATTAACTCTTTGTCAGAACATGGTCACACACAGCATACTGATTTCAATAAACAGAGCAGAGTCAAATTATTAGTTCACCTGACATGTCATCATATGATTTCTTTAACTGAACCAGGGGCACAAAGGCTCCTGATAGCATTTAACACCAACCCACTACCAAGATGTCTGCTTCCCAAGCTGGAAGATAAAGTAGCTCCTGCATTCAGCTGACAACTTTTAACATTATTCCAGAAGACTATCACATGGGGAATAGACAGGCTGTCAAATCAAATCTCTGAGTTATACCATATAATTCACTATCACACCAATGACCAGCTCCTGTTTCCTACATTGGCTTAAGTGTTTGTCCGCCACATCAGAAGTTGCACAGAATAACCATAGCCTGTCCAAATAATATTCCAAACCATAGCTGGTCCAAATAATAATATTGCCAATCAAATATACTGAATGGCACCTAATAAGCAATTTCTCTTGCATCCTGGGGCAGGTATCAGGTTTTCATCCAACTTCTATTTGGAGACTCCTTTTCCCATACCATGTGCTTTCGTTGTGCAGGAAGGCAGATATTTCTGGGCCTAGCCCTCTAAAATGCTGCAGCCCTACTAAAATACTGTAGTATTGCAATGCACCCCATGGGCTACCCTTGGTGACATCCAGGAAACTGCAGCTGGGGCAGAATGTGGCGGTCTGCCTCCTGACGGCTGTCAGGAGCATATTACACCAGTGCTTCGTTCTCTGCACTGGCTGCCTATAGTCTACCGGGCCCGATTCAAGGCATTGGTGATTAAGAAACTTGTTTCTATGTTTGTTTTTGTGATTTTATTGATGTTTTATGAAATTGTATTTTTGTATTTTATTTTGTAAGCTGCCCTGGGCAGCGATGAGCGGGGCGGGGTATTAATAAATAAGGCCCCATAGGTTGTTCAGGGGCACCCTTTTGGAGGTTCCCAGGGTCTGCCAGGTGGCGACCTCCAAGAGGGCGTTCTCAGGGGCTGCACGCACCTCGGCTGTGGAACCCCCACCTGCGGGAGATTCGCCCCTCCTTTCGCAAACACTGTAAGACCTGGCTGTTCTGCCAGGCGTTCCGTGAGGAAGACGGGTAGTGGGATGTTTTGTTTTCATTTTGTTTTGTTGGGGGTGGGGGTTTAGTCTGGCCTCTTTTAATGTTGAACTTTAACTATTTATATTGTTTTATATTATGTATATTTTTATCTGTTGTACGCTGCCCTGAGCTGCCGTTTGGCAGGAGGGGGGTGGGCTAAAAATATCAAAATAAATAAATAAGACTCCTTGTATTGCTCCGTGAAATTGAAGCAATCTTTTTCAAACCCCCAATGTTCCTAGAAAATCCACATGTTCTCGGTCAAGTGAAAACTGCAATCTCTTCTCAAAGCAGGGATACCCATATAGAGTTTTAAGTACATCGTATCATCCAAATCCAAATTGTCAACATACACCTTAACATTTAAATAGGCTCCCTAAGATAGTCAACAAAAACAGGTAGTATTTTTGGGTGAGTGAAGGCAACATCAATAACCTGTAATTTCTTGGCACCTTGTCCAGACTAAGGCTTTTTTTCTCTAAGGCTTTTTTTTCCTCTAAGGCTTTCAAAATAATCTTCAGAAAACAAGCAGCACAATGCAAGTGTTGATCAGTAGGAGCCCAGAAGAGGAGGTCATGGTTTGGATAGCACTCGGCAACAGAAGTGAGCAGGGATATTGAGATTCCAAGGAGGTGGCTGCAATCACGGAGCCAAAGAGTGAAAACAGACATGACACTAACCACCCTTGGTGGTTAAAGAGTTGTTAGCGGCATGTCTGTTTTCACCCAAATTCAAAATGATTGTTAATTATTATTTTGGATTTATATCCTGCTCTTCTCCCAAGGGACTCAGAGCAGCTACAATTCATCACAGAATAATACAAAACCCAGTTAAGAATTACACACAAAAAAACCAATTGAAAACTACAATAATCCCAACCCACAAAAACTCTCCCACCCCATGCCTGTACCACCCCCAGGGGGGTTAGGGCGCACACCCCTTCATGGGGGGGGGGGCATTGCACTCCCTCCCACCTTCTTCCCCAATGTCTGTACCCCCCCCCCACACACACACACACACAGGGGGCCCCAGGGTACTCCACCCTTCTGGATATTCAGGCAGGGCTGAAAATTATAAGTCAGTGAATGGGCTGAGGGAAATTTCAACTGGTGTCATTTACAGGTGAAGAGATGGGAAAAAAATGGACTTGGCATGGCAGGTGCCTTAGACATGGCATCAGTTCAGAATCTGGTTTACTGTTCCTCAAGGAAGGGAAGAAAACCCACAAGCAGCACATTTTCCAAGCCACGGTGTTAGAACACTCACCATTCCCTACACTTCCCTGGACTCCAACATGCTCCTCAAATGAGATGGTCCCCTCGCCTTTTTCATCCCACATGTCACTGAAGATGAACTGCAGAGATTGCAGCAGCCAGTCCTATGCGATGGACAAGGTACTAAGGGAAACTATGAAAATAGCCATCACTGAAAACAACTGCTTCATTTAGAAGGGGTGCTGTAAATAATTCTCTAGCACAGTACAAGCCTATCCAAGAAATGTTTTTGCAATGACAAAGGTTGGTTTTTTGTGTTTTTTTAAAAAGAACATTCAAATTAGAAGAAGTTGGAAAATGTGTCAAACTTTTAATTGTTATGGAGACAGACTTCTTTAATTTTGTCAAATGAAACTTTATCACAATGTCAAGGTTGCTTTGACCAACTCAACCTCAAATCAGCAGAGAAGCACTAAAGGCCCTTTCTACAGATTATCTCAAGCACCATAACTCTTAACTCTTTTGTGTATTCTGGTTTTAAAAGCAAGAGACAAACCCACTCACAAGAAAAGTCGTGTCCATTTGGCAACCTCTAATTTTTAAATATAATATTTTATTGCTTAGAAGATGGTTTGATACAGAACAGCTTTACTTTCATTTTGAATTTGGAAGTAATGTACATCTGAATAAAAAGAAGACTAAAAGTACCAGAACAAACGTGTGATTCTCTGTTCGTGCGGCATAAACCAGTCTTGTACACAACTTGTAGCAGCAGTTTAAGTTCCCTTTAGAAAAAAATACGAATTCTACACATTTATTATTGTTTCCTGCATGGGCTGAAATCACTAGGATTAAAACTTCCTTCTTGAAAAGAGAGAGGGAGTGAAAGATAGGAGGAAAAACCAGAGACAGGAAGAGACAAGATTTTGAATCATTCTGAAAGTGGAGTTAGACTGTAACATAGCCCCAGAAAAAGCTACTGGATAATAGCCACAAGCATGGATTATCTTTATTTCTTTGCTCTTTCACAGTCAAGTGCTTAATGTAGTGATTGAATTATATCAATGCTAAGTCCATTTCAACTCAGACAAAGAATTTCAAAAGATCTGATTATATTTTTTTTTGTAAAAGCCCTGAGAGAGAAAAAATAAAAAGAATCAAAACAAAAAAGATGCAGAGAGACAAATTAGTTGAACATGCAAAAAACCCCTAGGTCTAAGATTCACCCATAGTTTAAAACACATGATAAACTTCACAGTTTAATATGAGGGGCAGGGGAACAAAACGACAACAACAAGTTTTCTCAGTCAAAACTCAATTAGTAAAATGTCAATAAAATGTGGCAAGACTTTATAATCTACTAGGCTATAGAGAAAGGCTAAATAAAGCTTTAAATCAATAGTGATTATTGCTAGCAGATGTCCCGGCAGGGTGCTGGGAATTGATTACTTTGCTACATTGTTCTGCAGCATATAGTTTAGTAATGGCTTCTCCCCCACAATATTGCGCAGTTTAGTGTGGAGAGTTGCAAACAAAAACCAAAAGATACCCAAAATAATAATAATAATTAATAATAATTATAACAATAAAACATTAAGGGATGTGTGAACTGGTTTTAATTAAGAACACACGTGATAGGATTTTAAAGGAATCAGTGGTTCTAATTTTTTTTTATTCGTCTGGATTAACTTGCTTCAAAACTGGTTCAGACATCCCTAATAATCATCACATATACCTCACCCTTTTTCTATAGGAGGGAATATCATTTGGGAATGGTTTCCTTCCTTTCAGTTCTGGGCAGCTGGTTTTCAGTCTCCAGTGAGGTGATGGGGTTTGTAGCCCAGTTCTTTTCTCCTCTAATGAAACTAGGACAAGTCATTTTGCATGGGGAAAGGATCGCAGTGTGAACAGCAAGAGGGTCAGAGTGGTGGAAGGGCTCTGGCAATACTATGGCTCTGTCTCTCCAAGAGATTATGACTGAAGGACTTTTAAAAAAAATAAATGCTGTGCAATCTTAAAAAATGCCCAGCTACAGGCGGATCTATTTTGCTCAATCCCTTAACACTGGTGGCTGCAGCATCTCCTGTTGCCAGCAAGAGGAGGTTGTCTACAGTCAAATCCTGACTCTCAGCAGTAAGGGGTTAAAATAGCAAACTATTACAAAATTTAGAAAACACACGAGTCTTCAAGCATCAACCCCAAAACCTCGGGAAGAAAGTTTATTGATTGATTTTTAACAGGTCCTTATAGCTGTAGTTTCATTATTACCAGTAGTATTTTTTTCTTGCTTTAGAACATTACGGTAGCAAGATTACGCTTAAGGCTTGGAGTTTATTTTTTTCCCTTCTCCTCTTTCAGCTGGAAGACTGAATAATAGCTTTGCTTGTTAGTAACCAACGTCATTGCTGCCGTGATTTCAACAATATTGGTTTCATAGTATTTGCAATGCCTTCCTCAATGCATTTGGATGCCCACAGCATGCCTCTTGTCCCTGCGTGCTTTCCTCTCCCCAATCCCCCACTCAGGCACACTCCGCACATGCATTCTCACGCACACACCATTGCTAGTGAGATGCCCCCCTCTATGTTTCTGAGGATTGCTTTGCTGGCCTCCACTTGATTCTCCAGTCAGAGGAAGGGTTCCATTTAAGTACAGTAGAAGAGCTGCAACACGAGAGGGGAACTGGTGAAAAGCTTAAACTGAAACAATAAAAAGGGGGATCCAAACTGCATTGTAAATCTCCGTGGACAAATATTGCCCATTGGGTTCTGCCGAGTGCAGAGACTAGCAAACCGATGAATTTATAAAATAATAATAAAATAATAATAATAATAATATATTGAAGCAAAATCAAACATATATAACAGCGGGTGCATAATTTCCATAGGTTAAAGTTGCTATGTAACTCTTCTCTGTATGCTCAGTCCAAAATGGCCAGAAAGAATCTCTTAAAGTAGTAGCTAGAACATAATTTCTAATGCAGAAAAGCAGAAACAAACATGGAGGTTGAAAACTGTCTCTTTCCTGGTTTTGGCTTGAACCAACTTTGAGAGGGGAAAACAAACAAAACAAAAAAGAACACCTTCAGTCAACCCAGACACGAATAGCTGGAAACTGGATTAAACGCTCCACCATGTGTGTGACTAATACAAAAATGTCTACTGAAAAAAACATCATCAACATCTCATCCGTATTTCCGCTGGGTATTTTGTAGTTTTCTTCCAGTTATTGGCTGCGATACATTTCTTCGAAAAGGGCTTCCTCGCCCCCTGCCCTCTTGTTTCCAGCTCAGAAAACGTAACTCAGACTCTATCACAGATATACAAGAACAAGCTCACACACCCCAATAAACATTAATGCTTACACGAGAAAGGTCCTCTCCAAATAATTCATTAAAATATTTTTTAAAAAATCATAATTTTTTTTGAAAAAATCTATGATACCAAAAGATCTAATAAAGTAGTAAGGCACTCAAATATCAGTATATATACTGTAGTCTCTTGTATTATTATACTGAAAGGCATATGGCACTGACTCCAGTCTGCCATACTCTCCCCTGCCCACAGCTGAAGGTCAGCTTCTATTCCGAAAGCTTGCTCGGCTGACTTCACTTTGTGTGCTAGTTATGCCAGGATGGGTCCGATGCCATGGCAAGTTACTCAACCCCCAAGAGCTGAGGTGCATTGTCTGGAGAGGCAAGAATGTGATTCACAGAAGATTTCTTGTGCATTCCCAGCAAGTCCTGAATGAAATCTGATGGGCTCTCGCGATCAGAGTTACCCCGAGACTCCAGATCTTTTGTCGTCTGTTTCTGTGTGTTCTTGCTGGATTCTGCAAGGCAAATGCTGGCTAGTCTCCCTGTGGGTCTCTCCTCCTTGCAAAGGGAATTCTTTGTGACACTGGCCAGACTTTCCTTTCGACTTCTAGTGATGGATGCAAGGTTACCAATGCCTGCAACTAAGTCACACTCGTTCTCCGAGATAGGGTTATTGCTGCTGTGGACAGACTCATTTTCACTGTCTTCCTCTCACCTAGACTGCGTCTCCTCTTTGTCACTTTCCTTCCCATAGTTCCTAGCATTCTTGACCTTCTGGTGGATGCGCTGATGGCGAACCAAACTGTGTTTCAGCGTGAAGGTCCGTTCGCAGGTCTGACACTTGTATGGTCTTTCTCCTGGGACAAAATTAAGACAACAAAACAAAACAATAAGACTATAAATACATTTCCTCTTATCCGGAGAGCACAACACTCAAGCAAATTCAGTCGTTACCTCAGACTTCGTTGCATTCTCTACAACAGTTTGACTTCAGTTGTAATGAAAGCAGTTAACATTAATTTAACATCCATTTCCTAACCTTCAGATTTTGAACAGACTCTCAAGCAGAATATACACATGCGATTGGAATTTTTCAGGTTCACATGTTCTTTATTTAAGGTTGGTAAAAACAAGGCCTGCATTCTTAAAAAATAAAAAACCCAACTCCCTCTAAAGTAGCTATTTAAGCAACAGTTTGTCCTTGATTACAATCCAACTATTTGAATTTTCTTATCAGAATATGCATCCCTATGAAAGATGCAAATACAGAAGCATCTTTCTTTCTAATTTCATTTCAGTTCATTGAAACAAATGTAATGGCTTGAACAGACCTGAACGCTTACATTCAGAACACTGCTATAGGTTTCGAACAGTATGAATCATTCATGCATCTCTGGGCTCCTGACTTTCAATGATTATTGCTCAGCTAGGTTTGTAGATGATTTGGGATTTTGTTAATCAAAGAGAACACTTGTTTAATCTTCCCTGGAAGGGCAATGTTCAACAATATTCCATTATGTAAGTGTGTTCGATGATAACCAGCTGCTGTGTGAAGTCACCAGGACAGCAACTGTATTACCTGTGCTGACCAAGTTCAGACAAACAGGGCAGAAAGCCCATCGTGGCCTTGCTTGCCATTCAATTAGACACAGCTAAGAACAGGAGAAAATCCATTTACAACAGCAAGGAATACAATGGAGAATGCAGAACCGTATGAAAAACCCAGTCCGTTCCAACACCAACAAATTCCCTGTACGTTGTCATTAAATATGGATACATAACAAAATGCAAACCAGTGCCAAACAGCTGTTAGGAAGCTTTTCCTGATATTTAAGTGAAATCCTGACCATGGCCATCGACACGGTTGTACCTAGGTGTCTGCTTCCACCGAGGACCTGAGGTGGTTGAAGCGGGAGGGGAGGCAGTTAGTGTGCAGGTGGTGCTCATCTCATGCTGAAACTGACCGACTGCAGCATAGATTGTTTTTGAAGGATTATGCAGTGGCTGTGATGGTGGCGAAGAAAATTTTCTTCTCCACGATCATAGCCAGGGTCCCGAATAAAATGCACTACTGCAAATCTCTGATTTTGCGCAGAAATTCCCTGTGGAATTTCTCTTGCAATGTGATATCACAGCATACAAGCCTCTGATTGGCTTATGTGTGGTGATGTCACCCATCAATCACCACATGCAAACCAATCAGAGGCTTGCATGCAATGATTGATCGGTGACATTACCGCACATAAGCCAGTCAGGCTTGTGTGCTGTGATGTCGCCTTGTCACATACTTGGGCTTCCTGCTGCCAAACTCTCAGGACTCCTGTGGCACTGAAATGTTTCCCCACTGCAGAGCGGGCTGGGGTGAGTCGACTGTGAGGCCCAGTGGGCTGGGGAGGGCGGAGAGCATCCCGGACAATTCACTCTGGCTTGCTCAGAGGTGAGGGAAGCAATTCAGCGGCCAGAGGGGCCCCAACAACCCCCACTCCCGAGCCCAGCCAGCTCAGGGCAAACTCACCCCAGCCCACTCCAAGGGGGAATTCCTGCTGCTGCTGTTATGCTTCCCCCAACTCACCCCAGCCTGCTCCAAGGAGCAGCAGGCGCAGTTCCCCACTGCACAGCAGGCCAGGGTGAGTTGGAGGAAGCAAGACAGCAGCAGGAAATCTGCCTCTGCCACCTGAAGCGTCTTGGAGCTGGCCAGGGTGAGCTTTCCCTGGGTCCAAGCCAGCTGGGATGGGGAGGGCAGGGGGTTGCCAGGGCCTGCAGAATTTTGAAAAAAGATTCCACGGGAGAATCGGAGCCCTGATCATAGTCTGCCAAGTCTCATCCTACAGAGGTGTTCTGGGTGGAGAATGACCTGATTAATCCGGCCTGTCTTCTCTCGTGAACTAGTCACCTACTGTCCGCTGTGACACTTTTATTAACTACTTTGCAGATAAAATTGTTTGTATTCACCCCGACTTGGATGCTGCTATTTCAACTGCAGAGTCAAGAGTTTGGGGTTGTGGAAGCTCAGCCTTGTCCTATTTGTTTGGATCCTGGAGTCATATCCCAGAAGAAACAGCTGGTGTGGCTTCTTCTTCCCATGGTTCCTTGCAGCTGAGAGTCATCATAGGGGGTGGGATACAGAGAAGGAGGGGGTTGGTGGGCAGAGCGCAGCATTAACACACATAGGAATATTTGATGATCACATGCTCACTGGTCCATTAAAAAGGGAGAAAATGTTATTGTGATGAGTTTTTGATGTAACCTTCACTTCAGGGACTCGTCATTTCAAGTTGATTCATGGACCCCACTTACTGATCTCCACCCCCATGCCCCAAGCACAAAGGTCCCTGTGTGGTCACATAGTCTACACTATTCTGGATCCAGTCTATGGGAGGCATTGCTGCAGCAATGGTCCAGCACCCCATAGAAAGCACAATACCCCAGCCTCCAACCACAAGTAGCCATCTTATCACTCAGATACTGTTTTATGGTCTGCCCTTACCCGTATGGGACCGCATATGTCGGGTCAAGTCTTGCAGAGACCAAAAGCGCTTGTTGCACACGGAACAGACTTTCTTCCTCTTGTCTGCTTTTGTAGGACTCTTAGCCCCGTTAGTCTTTGGTTTTTTGTCATCGTCGCTCTTCTCAGAAGATTTTCTCTCCATGCTCTCTCCCTCAGAGACGCTTTCACTCTCCTCGTTCTCCTTTCCTGCTGCCTCACAATCCACAGGAGATTCTGCCACCTTCAAGTTCATCGGAGGCTCTTCCTGGTTGGGAGAGGAGCCCTGCGTTGGGGGAGCCCCGGCTTCATCTGGAATACTTCTGCTTTCATCCTCACTGCTCTTGTCCCCCTTTCTGTCCTCATGAGAATGGGCCTTTTTGTGCCGGCCAAGAGTGCCAGCAAACTTGAAGGTTTTCCCACAAACATCGCACGTGTTTTTCTTTTCAGCCTGAGAGCCACTGCATGCGTTCTGGTCGCTCTCTGCCAGTTTGAAGTCCATCAATTTGCTGGCAAAATTAAGGTCAAGGCTTTTGTTGCTTATGGAGTCTTCTTCCGGTCCCTCTTCATACTCATCCATTTTCTCTTGTGCACCCACTTCTCCTTGGGAGGAGTCGGCGGCCCTCATCCCCTCTTTGGGACTGCGCTCATTTTCCGGCAGTTCCGTTGCGTCCTCTCGCTGATTTCTCTCACCTGAGGTCAGATCTAATACTTCATTTCCTGCCCCTGAATTTTCCAGATCCGACTGGCTGTCTGTGGGCAAAACACAAGAGACATTTTCAATGGCTTATTCTTCAAATAATTTACACTCCTTTGCAAGGCATCACAGAGACCTACGAACATCACTTCTATAGACATTTCTTTCCACACCTGGGGTTTGTTTCTTTCTTTCTTATTTGCAGCCAAGATCTAGCAACTATATTTGATAAAAGAACACATCAGAGAGGCAAATAATAAAGCCACTAAGGAATTTAATAGCCATCTTTGATAATATACTGCCAACTGTATCTGTGGGTTTCAATTTCGGTCTACCATAGTATAATCACTTTCACTACAGAAATAATATTTAGACACCAAAGGAGGCGAACGTGACTACAATACTATCGAGGACAGGTCATCTGTGCAAAACCAATTAGTTTCAAGCATATGACTAAAAGGGAAAATCTTAGTTCAGCCTATTAAACATGTAGTGTTAAGCATGCATATTAACATTTCAAAAAGACTTTCAAGACAAAAAACAGTCAACAAAATTATATCCTTCTACTAGACCACAGTTTTTTTGGTATGTGCAAGTTTTTGGTGAGTGCAAGTGTGTGAGAAGGTCAGAGCTAGGACTACAAATTCCCATAACCTAATTCAGACATTGATCCCAGTTGATGGTGCTTGACTATGCCCCCTTCTCCCTGCTGCTGCAGGGGACGAGTGCCACTTCTGGCTCCTGGCTGTCAGGTGCACTACTGCTGAGCCTCCCAGCCTCTGCACCACTACTGTGGGCCAGATGCACGCTACCCAAAGAACCATGGGGGAGGGTGCAAGGACCCAGGCTTGAACCTGCGCCCCTGGGGCCCAGAGTACAGCGGCTGGCACTTCCTTGTCATGAAGGCATTCTGGCCAGGATCCAGAGCTAGCACGGATAACCTTCTATCATGCTTGTCAAGCCACGCCCCTCCCTTTTGCTCCATACCCCAGCTTCCTGATTGGCTACTGGACTGTATCTAAGGCCAGCCAGTAGCCACAGGAAGTTGGGTGGATCATCTGTCTTACTTCCTATTTCACTTGTCTGTGTCTCCTTCCTTAGCTCTTCACGCTCCCTTGGACCAGCTCTCAACCCCCCTGGACCCTGTATGTGCTTTGCACCAGCTAGAGGTCAGAACTTCTGATCCTCGCCCTTGTACCCGGTCCTTTTGATCCCGTTTGATCTTATCTGCCTTTACACAGTTTGTCTGTTTGTACTGATCTGCATCCTTCATCTTGATCTGTATTTGTTTGACCGGTCCGTCCCTTCTGACCCGCATCTAATCTGCGTGTCTGTCTCCCCTGGCCTGCGTGTTTGTTCCTGGATGCCTTGGATCTGATCCTGCACTGACTTACCTGGACCCAATCCTGTATCTACTCTCCATGCCCTCCCCCCCAGCAACACCTGACAGAGGGAGCCTGAAGCAGTAACTATGGCTTGGGAGTTGGGGTGAGGGGGTCACTGTGCATGTCTGGGTGACAGCGTATGTGGGGGCTGTGTGTGTGCGCGCACACATACACGTGACAGGAGATACGTGGGGCTCCCGGCCTGACTGCCCTAGGCTGTTGACCAGGCACAGTAGATCCAATGCCTGGAAAGTCTGGCATCTCCCGTGTTAATCAAACCTTGACTTTTCCTATTTAGCTTAGGTTCAATTTAAACTTTCTTAGACCGGTTTGGAAGAAGAGCTCTGTGTAGGCCCCAAGCTTGGGCCTACCCAGCACTACACACACACATATCATCAGAAGTAGGCTTGAAAAGAGGGATCAGAACTAAGAGGTCTCTTGTCTCTTTCACTCAGGACCAACCTGGCAACTACACTTTAAACAATGAAAAGACCTTCTACAAGTACTAGAGACCAAAATACCGCATGTTGCTGACAATGGAGACATTTAGTAACGATGATAGGGATTTAGAAATCTTGATAACAAGCTGTCTGAATTCTTTTCAGGCCAACACATGCAGCACCTGTTTGTGTATGGAATGTTGTCTAAGCAATTTAGGCAGTTCTGAGGGTATTCCCCTCTCCTATGTGGAGAAACAGCCATTTAGGAATTCAATTAAAACGTAATAGTATGAAACATGGGGTGAGCTTGACAGTATGAGCATGGGGCGAGCAACACCAAATGTTTAGATACAGCAATTAAAAGAAAACACTGAAGATAAAAACAGCACTTCCAGTAATTGTGTTGTAAGACCACTAATACTGATTAATCCCCAATATACTTGAGTGGAATAAAGTCAACAAGAAAAGTGAGGTTGCATCAACTTATCACTGAAGGTGCACTGGTTTTCAACAAAATTCATTCCCTACTCCAAGCCTCCCTCTCCTGGGAAACACGCGATCCAGACCACAATCTTGCAAATGGGAAAGATGTTTTTTTTACTTTTTTAGAAACCACATAAGCAACTCTCTCAAAACCTGGAAGTGCCTTAAAATAGGTGTTGATATTTTGCATTTTGGCACAGCTATTAACATATAGTTGATGCACAGCACATTTTAAAAGTGGAAAATTCAAACAAAGATGCTGTCAATATAAACAATAATAGAGATCCCAGTTTTAAAAGTACAGTTAAAATGCTAAAGACACAAAATAGCTTTAAAAACCCAGCACTACTCTACATTTACCAGTTAAAAAAAATAAGGTACACTATGAAACTGTGGAGTTCTACGGGTTAAGGGATGTTCCCTCAAAATAAGGAACATTTGGCAAACCTACTATTTCTATGAATAAAATATCCATTGTATATTCAAAATGATGTTTCCAGAAAATGTTTTGGGCTACTGAGAAATCAAGTTAGCTGTTTGGAAAAATAATGGCCTACTCTTGCTATGTCTATAACTGAGGAAACATATAGAGGAGAGAAAAAGAAGAAGAAAGAAACCTCACCTTTCCCCTGCAGCTGTTCTTCTGAACTCAATTTGGAACAGGTGGCAGCACAAAAAGGGCCACAGTGGCTAGGTTCATTTTTATTAAGTGCATATGAAAACTCTAGAAAGTCTGACTGGAATGCCATTTTTTCAGGCACTCAGAAGATAACTTGAGCAGTAATTTACACAACAGGGAGAGTCATAATGCTCAACTAAAACAAACTGCATCCCAGTTTTCTTAAACAACTAGCAGTTTTGTGGTGCCCCCGTCTCTCCACCCTCCTTTTCAGGAGAAAAAGACTCATCCATTGTCATTATTATTTCTAACAATAATTATTTACATAGCACATGCAATGTGTGTCTAGCTACTTCAGTTCCCAAGAACATCTATGTTGGAAGTGGGAGGTAAAATCCCTTATCCACCCCTGAACATGTCCATTAATTAGCCTGAGGATTCGTAAGAATTCACAATGATACTGAAAGAGTACTGGGGAGAAGGAAGCATCCAGAAGTAGAAATTTCTGGTTAATTAAAAAAAAAGCCTATTATATACCACAATGTTCACATTTAATCATTTAAAAAAATGGCCCTAGATGGGTGTAACTTTCATCACAGTGTTGCCAAATTTGGTAATTATACCTCAACCCCATGATACTTGGGGGGAGTCAAAGGTCACATATTTCGAATACTGACAGTTTTGCCTATGTCCAAAATGGCTGCCACCTCACACCACTGACAGTTGGGCCAAAAGCCCAAGCTTCTTTAGCAAGACAGCTAGCCATGTTCCTACTACTCTCCTCCATGCAAGTGAGGCAGTGCCTGGCAAAAATGGATAACATCTCCCATGGCTTTCAATGGGGCTGAAGCCAGTCTGTTCTGCCGGGACAGTGCTTGCAAATAAATATGTGAGGGCCAAGCAGACAACAGAAGAGTGTGGAGGTGCTGGAGTTGAGACTGTGGGGACAGCAGTGAAAAAGAATGGGTATGTTCGGACGGACAGCAGTCCTGCTTCTGCTCTGCTACACCCTCAGGTAGCCCGTCGGTCTAAAGGCAGTCCACACCAGATGTTGAAGTGAAGTAGGAAGCCCTGCCACTGGCACTCTGGAACATTCCACTACACCACTGGTGGAGCAGTCTAGTCAAACCCAAAACAGAGCAGCAGTCTGTCTAATGTGTGGACCCATGCTGCTGCTCCACTTCTGGCCAGCCGTTGCCCTGGGCAACACCATAGCGTTGCAGTTGCTCTAGCCTGCAACTCTATGGTGGTGGTGGGGGCACCAAGCATATGGATGGCGGGCTGAGGAACCCGCCAGTTCCGTTTAAACCTGACCCAGGTAGGGCTGGATGTGGGCAGATGCAGAGATTCCTCTGGGGGTGGCCAGCCCCATATCTGTCTGAAAATACCCAATGTTTTAGTAAACTGATGCAAAGGTTATACATAGGGAGCAGGAGGCAGATTGCAGGGTGTGTGTGTGCAAGGAAGGCAGGAAGCAGCCTGAAGGAACCACATTACATCCTAATTTGCATGCATTGTAACTTCCAAATGTTAGATGGACAAACAACTTTGTAGGAAATAAGGTAACAATGTCTTTCATTTTCTGTGCTTTCTTAAACTTTTTCCCTCTATTTCCCACATGCTTCAAACTCATCCATCTCAAATAGTAAGGATGGGACTCTGGGCAAAATGTCAGTTTCGGTCAAGCCGCTGTGTAATGCACCAACTGCAGCCCACGTAGAGTGCATTGCAGAAGTCTAACCTCGAGGTTATGAAGGCATGACGACAGTGGCCAGACCGAATCTGATAAAAAAGGCTCCAGCCTTCTCACCAGATGAAGTTAGTAAAAAGCGCTCCTGGCCACCATTGCAACCTGACAATCCAGGTGCAGCAGTGGATCCAGGAGCACCCTAAGGCTGCAAACTTGAGTGAACAAGGAAGGCCAGACCCCACCAATGACAGGGGGTTCCCACCTCCCCCAGGTCACACCGTCGGCCAACCATCATCACCTCAGTCTTGTCTGGATTCAGTTTCAATCAGCTCTCTCGCATCCAGCCCCAATGGCAGCCAGTCACTGGGTAAGCACTGAGACTGCAGAACCTGGGTCAGATGAAAAGGAGAGATAGAGTTGGGTGTCATCCACCTATTAATGGCACCTCACTCCAAATCTCCAGACAATCTCGCCCCAAGAGCCTCCGATACACATTGACCAGGAGACCAGCTGGAACTCTGCGGGACCCCACAAGGGAGCTCCTGAGGGGATAATGAGCCACTGCCCATCACCACACTCTGGGTTCACCCGGCCAGGAATGAGCGGAACCATTCAGGAGGGGTCCCACGCACCCCAGCCAAGTCCTGCATTGCTTAACAAGGATGCCAGCTTTGATCCTGGTCTGGTGTCATCTGAGAGCCAAGGAGCACATTCAGAGCACATTTGCTACAGGGAGGCAAACAAAAGGCCTGGTTATCTGAACCAGAGGTGGGAAACAGGTCCCAGAACATTAAAGCCTGGCTGATGACTGTTAACCCAGTTTGAAAAAGGTGCATTTGACAGGAGGAAGATATACACATGCGAGGTGTTTAAAGCAGCACACACCTTCTGCATGAAAGTCTGCACAAAGTCTACTTGCCTACAAAGTCTTAGGTCGCTTTTAAACTTCAGTGCCTCCTGAGCCCCGCGTTGAGAGAAAAGCCACGCGTGGAGTATTTACATGCTCCCCACGCTGCCGGAAATGACATGCTCCCTGTTGTCGGCAGCGGCTGGAGATGCGGTGCTTTGAAGAGGCGCGTTCTGAAAGCCTCACTTTTCAGGCTTTCAGAACACGCCTCTTCAAAGCATCGCATCTTCAGCCACCGCCAACGGGGAGCATATCACTTCTGGCAGCGTGGGGAGCATGTAAATACTCCACGCGTGGCTTTTCTCTCAACGCAGGGCTCAGGAGGCGCTTTTCAGCACCTTGTTTAAAAAAGCGGCCTCAGAGCTCAGTCAATACTATAAGCCCAGTAAACAAAGTCTGTAAGAAAATGAGGGTGAGTATTTAACCTCAACTCTCCAATGAAGCAAACCAAGAAACAAACATTGAACTGCTTTCCCTCAAAATACACCATATGTCTTCATTTACACAAGAAGCTACTTCTGAAAAAATCTCTTCCCCTGCCTTTAAAAATAAATAAATAAATAAAAAAGTGTGTGAAAAGGTTAGGTTGTAGGATGGCAAAGGTGTACTTGCATGTTTAATCAAAAATATTTAGCTCAGAAACCAAAGTTTAACAATTGTAATTACTCTCTCGTGCACTGTGTGAAGGGATTCATCTTGCGGTCAGTCCAACCTACATCACAGTCACGCATTTCCCATGTGATTTGTTTTTATTTGTCTCCCCCCACCCCCACACGTTCCCTTCCGGTTTGCTCTATAGTCCCTGGAAGTAACTGTCAGGCATTTAAAGGTAAGAGATACTTAGCAGTGGCCATGGCAAACCTTTAAAGCAGGGGGGAGGGAATAAGGGATCAGTTAAAACATGAGAATAAAAAAGTATGCAGGAAACTGAAGAAAAGGCTCATGTGAATGCAGCCTAAGAAAGGATATAGTATATTTATAATTTTCACTACCAACAGGTGAAGTGATCAATTTTATTCCTGGTCACTGTGTCCAATTTCTACGAGGCGTCAATTCAAACCCACATTACATATCTATATCTTACATTCTTACATAAATAAAGATGGGAAATCTCCTGCTACACCCTAAACAACTTCCACTTTGTCAAAGCACTTCAGTAGGTTTTGTATTATTTATTTTTTTTAATTTACACACAGGGGCGTGATAAGTTAACAGATGTTTTCCCCTATAGCACATCTTGTGAAAAGTTTCTACAAGACAATTTTTCCCCACTCAAAACATAAAGGCTAATGTCCTTGTGGAATCCAGTTTCTTTTTAAGTCAGAACTTTTAAAGACATACACTCATAAAACCAAGAGAAAATTAAATGTGCAATATCATTTGTCAAAAATGTAGAAAATCAAGCTTTTTCTTGGAAAATAGTTATTAAATTAAACATAATAATTAATACAGAAATGAATAGTCACCTAATTTCAACATAATCTCCCATCCTGAAATATCATTCTCAAAGTTACCTGGATCCCAGCCAGGATTCTCCCTTGACCTGTATTCAAGCTCTGTTTATTTCCAGGTGAGGGGTGCAAGTAGAAGACAGTCCACTAGGGTCACCAGAGTGGCTTGTACTCTCTGTCCCATCCCCTGCAAGCACATCCCTCCAGGAAGTAAAGAGCACCTGGCAGGGTGTGGGGATGAAGGGAGTGGAAGAGGGGAGAATTTCATAGCTGTTTTAAAGTGAGTTGTTTACTTTTCCTTAGTAAAAGAGTGTTTTTCAAATCTCTGGTTCCGAGAAGCTTGGGAGATGAAAATTCTGATCCTAGAGACGGAGCTATTGAAACAAGTATATTGCTAAACAGTGCTAGATCCTCTAAGTACTTGTCTAATTACCATCTGGAGATTCATAGCTTTCTCGTACTATGGAACACATCTCTTTGTATAAACATTTCTATTATGTTCCCCCATCTTGATCTCTCTTCATTTTCTCTTCCAACATGTAGTATTTCACACCACGTCTCTTCTTTGTTGTCTGTTGTCTCTACTGCCCTGAGCTCTTCCTGTCTCTCTGCAGTTTACCCCTACCCTAGTGTAAGGGTTTCCTGCTCTTTCTATTTATGAATTTGACCATGGTTAAATATGCACCAGAGCAATCACTGAAAGGCTAGCAGCAAACAGCTGCACTGAGGCAACTCTATTTTTTGTAAGGTTTATGTTTAGTTAGAAACACCATTTAGTAATCCCAGGACCAGGCTACACCTAGCAGCAGATGCCACTACTTCATAACTGTGAAGGACCTACAGAAAGCTACAGGTTGACACAAGTGGTGCTGTAGATTTGTCTGTGGTGGGCCACTGATTACAACTGGGGGAAAGCTGATTCACATTATTACAATAGACAGCAATTTCCCCTTTAAACAAAATTTGCTGCTCGACCTCTATATTGTATAGAACACAGACTCACTATGAAGTCATGAGATGAGTTGTATCAATCTCTCACAACACAGAGGGAACTAAACTTACAGTGGTTTAAACTCTGACTAAACCTACATGCCCTTTTAAGCCAGGCCTTCAAAATTATTTTAAAATCAGTGGTTCCAAAACTCGTGTGTGTGTGTGTGTGTGTGTGTGTCTGTCTGTCTGTCTCTCTCCTGAGTTTTAAGTCATTATATGCTATGTGCAGGCTACGTGATTGAAAGTACCTGAAAAAAAATCTTATACAATGAACTGGCTATTAATATACAGATGCTAACAAAAATCATGCCCTTTTTCAGCTTTTAAAATTTCATTATTTCAACATAACCTCTGTTAAACTTACTAAAAGAAAACTACTGAGACAGAAACTCTTTTCTTTTAAGAGTAAACTACAATCACACAAACTACAATCAGGAGAGTACTAGACAGTTTGCAGGTAAGAGACTCACAGAGTCAGCCGCTAGCTTCAGTCTCTAGTTTGCCTATCCTATTTAGTCAAAGCAGAACAATAATGAATGATCACAACTACCCCTTGTTCCTATCAGCTGATCCTTCTCTGAACAAATACCACTCAGTCCCTTGATAGCTCTGCAATGAAGTTGCTTTGTTTATCTATGATCTTCCAAGCAAGTGAACACAACTTGTCTTATAATCTAAACAACCTGAAAGAGCTACCTGTGCTATCATGAGATCCAGCATCACTTTCTTTAGACTGGGGGATAAGCCCGTTTCTTCTCAGGGAGCAGTTGGCAACTCCGTGTTTGCGCAAGAGGTGGCGTTCACAGTTAGATTTGGTAGAAAAGAAGACATCACATTTTTGACAGGGGAAGGGCTTCTGACCTGAAGCGGGAGAAAAAAAATATTGATCTGACTTTCTAATGGGTCATAAGAGCCTCCTTGGTTTTTGTTTGCTTGAGACAATATGTGTTTTATGTAGTATAAAGTCAACTATCATGCCTAAAATTAGTGCTGGTCGACTATCAACACTGAAAGTTCAGACCACTGAAAGTTCACAATTTACATCAAAATGTCAACATCAACATTTGTGAAACTCAAGTCAAAATTTCACAATGTTTGTCAAAATATGGATTCAAATCAAACTTTTCAACCCAGCTCAACCTAAAATCCTTTCCTACTGGAGTGGGAAAGTTTCTCACTCCCTTCACATCAAAGAAATACTACTGCAAAACTCTGGATTGTAGCTCCGCAGAACAAAGGTTTTGTCATCTTCAAGGCATCATGAGCAACACAACAGGGTCACCGCACAAAAGCTGTTAACAGGACGAGATTAACCTAGCAGGTCTGGAAAGCTCTCATTGGGAGCCCAATTTTTTTTTGCTTCAGCAGTGGATCAGAGTCCCATTGAATGTTCTTTACAGGAACAGGTTTTGCACACTGCCAATAAGAATGGCACGATGAACAAAATAAAAGCTACAGCATCAAGTTAGAATCAGATACATGAAGTTATAAAAATGGAATTAAAAACCAAATACAAGTGCAAGAAGATCAGAAAAAAGGAGCTACAAGATGCCTGCATGATGAAAGAAGAAGGGGTAGATAACCGGGAAAGGAAACCGGTTCCTGTAAAATGTCAAAAAAGGTAGCCCTCCTTTAAACACAATGCAGGCATTGTAGGCACTTTCCTCACATTAATCTTCCACAAGTTGGCTTCTGTACTAATTAGCATCTGAATCTGCATTAGGAGGATCATGTGTTGTTTAAACAGCCCTGCATCTCTTAAGTGTGGCAGTCATGTGGCTTCCTCAGATGAGCTTTGCTTCTTAGTCTTTTGTTGATTCTCTCCACCCCGCCCCCCCCATGTACATTCAGCTTTCTAAAAGTGCCTTTTGCAGCCTGGCAAGCTGCTCTCATTAGTTACCCTGCTCACTGAATCAGCTGTTAAAGTAAGATTTGTAATATTTATGCCAACTTATTCTCTACTTTTAATTGCTTGCTTTTAAAAATTTAAACACAAATTAAAGTTTAAAGGCTCAGCTGAGTTCCTTCTATAACATGCTGCATATTAGACCTGCGTATAGTTTGAATGCAGAAGAAAGAAGTCTATTGGAGACAATTACTTATAAATCAATAAATGATGTCTCAGGTCAGGATTTCCTCAACATTTCTAATCTGGAAAGGATTCAAACAAGTCATCCTTGTACAAGAGATGCTTCACAAACTTAAGTGATTCATGTATTGCGACCTAAGTCGTTTATTCTTTTGATCCCACATACACACCTGAAATCCTCTCTACAAATTTTGCTTGTTATTCAAAATACAGCCATGCCCTCACACCCAGTTAGTTATACCATGAACTCCTCAAAGCAGGATCTTTTAAGCTGGACTATTTTGCTTGAGGTGATACAGGAGAAAAGGCAGGATTGTAAAAATCTGGCTATTCTCTTTAAGGGTAATGTTTTTTCATCCTACTGTAGAACACTTTTTCCAAAAGTGCCATTTCAAAACAGAAAGACTTAAAAAATTGCATTTTATGTTAACTCAGGCAGCAAATCATAAAAGTCAATACTTCACCAATCAACTATTCTTATTTCCTACTTATACATTTTAAATTAACTTGATTAGAAATGAATACCTGCTTTATTATTTTTCCATTTACATCATCATTACTTAAGATAAAGCACATATTTAGCTCAGGGTTGATTGTAATTTTCAGCAAGCAATATGTATTTCCTCCCCTTTCTCCAATTTATTTATGTATTTTCTTTTCCAACTTTTAACTACTTTTGAAAACAAAGGATTTCCCAATCTGTCACAGGTTTATAACAAGGACCATTGTCCACGTTGGATCATTTATCCAGTAAGTCAACTTGATGAGTGTCTGTTTAATACTGAAAAAGGAGGACTAAAACCAAACAAATTCCTCTTCCAACCAGATACTTTTTTGTTACTTAGAAATAGAATCAGGTGATTGTATTTAACTCTGGGGGAGCCCCTCCCCTCCCCCGCAAAACACAATAAATGCGCACAGTGACAAAGGTGTTAAAGTAAAGCTGCTGCTTCAAGAGTAGTTCTCAATTTTGATGGGTAAAACTTTTCAAATCAAGTTTACACTTCTGCATGAACTGCTTGTAATTTTCTTTTTAAAAAAAATCTCATCATGGACAATGAAAATAGACCAATCAGTCTCCTTTGACTTACAGTTGATTTCACTTCAGTTTCTAGAACTTTGCAAGGTTTAAAAGCCATTTTTGGGTGGGGAGGGGGACTAATTGCACTTAATTTTGGTAACTAAGATTTTCTAAAAACCAAAAGCAGCCTGTAAACCCCCCCATCCCCACCCCAGAAGCTTGGGGCAATTTTGATTTGGCGGTATCCCTTTAAAATGTCTCCAGCTTGATTTAAAAAAATTTTTTTAAAAAAAAAAATGAGCACACCTGTTAATTTAAATTATATAGAATTAGCCTAGGGCCAATAATTTTTCCCCCCAAATTACTCTCTCTTACCCATGCAAGAACCTAAGTGAAAATTAACCAGCAGTAGCTTATTTCTCCTAGTAAAGTGAAACCAAGAGCAGGAGGAGGAGGAGAAAAAAGAGGTGGGGCAGGGGGTGGGAGGAGAATATAGACGTTCACAGTTTACTGTAGCAACACAGGACAGATGTGTCAAAGCAGATGTGGTGAACAGCTGGCAAGCAAGGGTCGAGAATAAAGAACCAAACTTTTCTAATCTGTTGAGATCAGTCCCCTCAAGTGCGACTCCCTGATGTCAGGTACTGTGTCAAGTTGAACAACATTCATGTTTACAGTTTTGGAAGCAGGGTTGGGGAATCTCAAGTCCAGGGGCCGAAGGCAGCCCATAGCTAGTTTTTATGTGGCCTCTTTCCAGTTCCTGGATCCAGTTTCTACCCCTGCAGAGATGAGGGCATGCACACAAGGATAGCAGCTGATCCATGATCTGGACCCTCCTCTTCCTGAAAAAAACTCCTTAAGCATCCTTTTCTCTGGCTTCTATGCAGCCCTCGGAGTTCATAGAAATTATCAAAGTGGCCCCTGGGAGGGAAAAGGTTCCCCATCCCCCAGTGCAGTTAGAGACGCACCAGCAGGACAAATCACGATTTCCACAGTGTGCAGTCAAGGTTTGTACTGGCACAACTACCCTGTCAGCTAGAGCCAGGCAGTGATAACAAGGGCAAATCTTCACTGTAGACAAGACATATGCTTGCAATCTTCTGCTTTTCACACAGGATAGTGCTTCTCCAGGTTTATGGAGTGTGGGGATTTGGGAGATGACTAACTGAGTAGATACTTCAAGCACCCATCACTGAAGGCAGGCTGTGTACTTAAGAAGATGAAGCAGTCTGCTCTATGCAAGGCAGACAACAATAGTCTTACTGTTGTGAAACATTCCACAAGTGACACGCTCATGTCTCCTCAAGTGACTAACAGGCACTGCTGCATGGGTCAGATTCCCTTTGAAACCCCTTGGCTAACTTCTTCCACCTCTTCCAATTCTCTCTCTTCATTAGAGACACACACAGTCAATTATTTTAATTCTGTCAAGCCCTGGGATCCTTCCTAGTTGACATTCTGAATAAGCAGTCAGCTCCTTACCCTTGTTCACACACAAAATCTCCACTACAGCACACCTTTGCTTACAAACACCCCTTCACTCCTCCTCTTGGTGTCAGGAGTTGAGATTTCTGAACACAAATGGCAATGCTGAGAGCTTAAATTGCTATTTCTCAACTTTAACAAGCAAAGAATAAGGACGCACCTTCTCACAAAATGCTGCCTTACCAGAGGGTATGCTAACTCTTAGTTAGTTTGCCTGGGGGGTAAAATATGCGTATGACTACTCTTACTGGGAGTTAATAATTAGCACCCCATCCTGACGATGAAGGACCCTGTGAGGTCCAAAAGCTTGTAGACCACCAACTGTAGTTGGTCCAATAAAAGATATCACTGTACTACTTTTTCTCTATTGCCTATATTTGGGACCAACACAGCAACCTTACTTTCTCTGCATTCAATACTCCATTGAGTATCACACAAACTGTCACACAAACAGTTATCAAGGAGTAAGGATAGCTTATTTCTGGCTATTTCTGTGAACATGCTGTGTGTGTCCTTAACTGAACCTTCTGCTACAATCACTGCTAATGAAATTCTGCTAACACTGGTTGACAAAAAGGACATTATAGTACTTCAATAGTATAGTCATTTTTTAGGTGGCAACAAAGAAAAAACCCTATGTCGTCAAAATTGTCCTAGGAAACAATTAGTGTTAGTTGCTGCAACTTAATATTAATACTCTTTAAAGAAATATATTACACCAATACATGCTGAAGACATAGCGTGTTTTTAGACAAGCCCCTCCGGCCACCTATTACCCACCCATCACGCATGTTGCAGCCCCTATGCAGCCATGCATCATGCATGATGGGTGGGTGATTGGTGGGTTTAGGCGGGGAGGCTCTTATCTAAAAACAACCATAGTCAACTTCGAAGTTGCAGTTAAGAAACTTCTCCTAGAGGAAGGTCTTACACAACTTTTAAATTGGAAGGTTTTGTGCACCTTCTACTGGGACATTAGGCATAGCCACTTGCATGTGACAGATATTAAACTACATAGACCTCTTCTCTGATCAGCATGGCAATTCTTATGATCCCGTTTTGCAACACTACTACAAGTTCCAGTGCCCTCGGTTATAGGTTCTTTTTTTTATTTATTAAAAATAGACACAGTACTACTGAAGCAGAGGTACCAAAAAGAACTACTAAATATTTGAGTAGGCTTCTTTACTTAAGTGATCTTCAGAATATTATTATTATTATTATTAGACATTTAGAATACTTAAGGCTAAACTCTCTTCCAGGGAAGACTTGAGTAACTCCACTGAAACAACTATGTTATGCAGAATTTCCACTATAGTAGCAGAGCAGAGCCCTTTATATTTGGGGGGGGGGGAGGATGTAAAGTTTCCTCAATATAGTGTTCTCCACATCCTGAAGGAATGGCAAAGAGAGAATTTACAAAATAATGAGCTAGACTAAGAAAAGTTCAAAGCAGAGGGAAAAGATAAGAGAAAGACACACACCCCAACCTCCTATTAAAATGGTGTTACCAGTCTAACACATCAGAGGATATTATCTTTCAGGGGAAAATATTCTTAGTGACTACACTTCAGCTATGTTCACATGAAGCTTTCAAACTACCCAGAGGTACTTCTACATGAGTAGCAAGACAATCCAGGATAATTTATCCTAGAACATTAAACTTTCCAAGGTGGCAGTGCAGACGGCCCCTAGAATTTACTACTTGTGATTTTTCCCAGAACTATGGGTGTATTTAGACGAGCACCTCTCCACCCATCATGCATGTTGCAGGGCTGTATAGGCTGCCAATGTGGCCCTGCAACATGCATGATGGGTGGGGAGGCGCTTGTCTAAAAACACCCTATGTTATACACTCTGAAGTAAAGGCCAGCTACTATGAGCTAAGCTTTTCAAGTGAACCAAGCCTCATTCAATATGGTGCAGGGCTCTCTTACCTGTGTGAGTGAGCATGTGCCGCTGCAGAGAACTCTCCCATGGAAAGACTCGAGGGCAATATGGGCAGGTGATTTTTTGCAAGCAGTTTGAGTACGCATTCCTCTTTCCTCTCAGCAGCTTATCTTCAACAGCTTCTCTCTCTTCCTCACTTGTTCCATTCCTGTCCGTCTCTTCTTTGAAGTCCTCAGTGGACTGTAGAAAGGGGCTAAATTTATTAGTATCCGTGGTAGCCAGCATCTTCTCTATGCTAGCAAACTCTCCACTTGACTCCAGGTCCATGCTGCTGCTTGCTTTAGGCTTGTTTTTCGTTCCTTTCTTCCTTCCTCTTTTCTTTATCAATCCGGCAACAGCAGACTTCTCTGGCACACTCTGATTAGGCATGCTTTGAGAAAGATCACTGGGAGCACTGGAATCTTTCTGGATGGCAGTCATGACTGTCGCTTTTGGCTTGGTGTTCCCTGATTTCTCAGACCCAGCGGAGCTGCTGGCTGCCTTGGGACAGGAGTCTGTAACTTCAGTTTTTAGCAGAGTAGGAGCAGCGGACACAGATGAAATGATCTGGGCAATGGAAGCCAGAGTAGGCAACTCTTTAGTTACTAGAGGTTTTGGCAAAAGAGGTGGAGGCTTAGGCCTCAAGGGTCGCAGCAAGGCAGAGTTGCCAAGAAGAGCTGGGGAAATTATTGGGACGGTCAAATGCAGTGGACCCTTCACTGGCTGGGAATGTTTGAGGGTTCTGTTTCTTTCCAGGTTCCCGTTAGCACTGAAGGCCAGAGGGGATTGCTGGCAGTTATAGAGCTTGTCGTTATTCCCAGAAACTTGCTCTTGTTTCTTGGCTTCACTCAGGGAATCCTCTTTACCCTTCTTGTGGGTTTTGGGGATGGACAGGTCTATGGGCTCCATGGAGGCATCATAGTGGGACATGGCAGAAGAGCCATACAGATTCTCCTGCTTCACCTGCACAGAGTTTAAGTTTTTGTTCTTTTGTGAGAAGTCCAAGGGCTCATCAAAATCCATGGAGAAGCTATTTGCAGGTTCAAGTTTGATTGGAACGTGAGATGGGCCCCCCCGCAAGAAACCATTCTGTGGTTCCAGGAAAGGCGCGATGGGCTTGCGGTCCATGTAAGCGCTGCCCTCCAGAAGCTGAGAGTCTGGCTGGTTCTCTGGAAGGCTGCAGTCCACTGCCAGGATGTAGTTTTCTATCTCCTTCTCTTGCACATGCGAGTGTTGCTTGAGGATGTGGTGGATACAGTTCCGCTTGGCCGAGAAGGCTGTGCCGCACTCTTTGCATTCGAAGGGCTTCTTCTTCTGGTAGCCACTGTGAGTCCTCATGTGTAAGCGGAGGGCACGGTAGTGCTTCATATCCTCACCGCAGAACTTGCAAACTGTGTCTGGGGAGCAGAAAGCATCCACCATTTCTGCTGCATTGCTGGTGATGTATTCGATGTTCTTCTCAATGTCCTTTCGGGTCACTTTGAGGTGCTTTTTGCGAAGGTGTCTCTCGCAGTTGGCTTTCACTGTGAAAGGGTAGTGGCAGATTTTACAAACATAAGGCCTCTCCCCGCTGTGCGTCCTCAGATGTCTGATCAGCGCCGCCTTGTCGGCTGCGATATAGTCACAGATGTTGCATTGGTAAGGAGAGATGCCCAGATGGGAGCGAATGTGAGCTCTCAAGACTCCAGAGAAGGCAAACACCTGGTCGCAAAAACGACATGGGTACAAGACTTTCCTCATCGCTGGGGTTTTCTTGTTTGCTGCTCCTGCAATGATGGCTTTGAGGTCCCCTTCTGTCACCTCTTGCTTGATTTTGGCTTCCATAGTCAAAGGCAAAAGGGCTTCAATGATACTGTCTTGTTCCAGCTGGGTTTTCATTACATGCTGACCTAAAGAGTCTATCTCAGGTTGCTGTAGTGACTGCGAGGAAGAGTTAGATTTGGTTCCCAATTTAGATTGTGTAAGGTGAGAATTAGAGTCAGACTCTGTGGAGCTTTTCACCAGTTGCGGAGGTGGCAGGGGAAGGCTTGGACTGATGCATCTAGGCGAGGCTTGCTGTGCGTTGATTAGCGGAGGCGGCGTTGAGGTTGCAACAACCGTTCGAGGGGTTACCAACGGCTTTGGCTTCAGTGGCGGCATAGGCTTGAACATAGACTGCATGGGGACCAAAGGTGCCTTAGCAAGTGGTGGAAGACTGATCTGAGAAGGAGCTGAAGATGCCATCTTCAAGATCTGCTGGATGTCTGCCAGCTCAATGGCTGACTCATTGGAGATGGGTTTTACCACAATACTGCTGTCAGGCTGAATGATGAAGCCCTTCTGGAAAGGCTGCATTGATAGGAGCTTCATGTTTTCTTTTGTAGGTGGAAGTACTGAGAAAGAACCCCCCAAAGAAGCAGCTTCCAGTGAAGACATGTTCAGCAGGCTAGCGCTGCCGGGTTCCTGAGGTAGGTTACACTTCAGTGTTCTGAGCTGCATTTCTTGGACCTCATCAGGCATAAACTCCTCCTGTTTGACAGGCTTGATGTCTTTGGTGTACTGTAGGCCCAAGGATGCCATGTAGACTTTCTGGTCTGGATTCTTGACAGCTAGGGCATTCAACTGTGGCTTGTGCTTTTCTTTTCCCTGATCCACTATGTGCGTTTCTATGTGCAGTTTGAGTGCCGAAAGCATGGGGAATGCCTTGTTACACGTCTCACAGATAAATCGATGAAATTCACTGATGCATCTCCGCAAATTTGTTTCACACCAGACCTGCAAGATACGACAAGGACACACAATTAAAAATAAAATAATGGATTACTGGACTGATACTTATTGAACAGGAAAACCCAAACTATCAAACAAGTCTTATGTTCTTGCAAAATAGCAGAAACTTCCCTCCTCTAGGCAGCAAGATGCTGGAAACTTTATACTGGAAAAGGAACAACTTTGATATTATAATTTCTACCAGGAACTAACATTCAAGAGATCGAAGCTCAGTGAAATCTATGTAAGTTCTAAAATGTCTTCCAGGTGTCGGGGACACTATGAAAATCCATGCATGTTCATATGTATATAGCCCTCAAAGCTCCTGTTACAATGCAGTATGGTCAGTAAGACTGCCAAGACTGTGCACTAGTGACGGTTACTAGATGTAAATGTATTCATCTAGGCTTAGCCTTTTAATACATTCTTTTGGTCATTATGTCTTTGAAAATGCACATGCTTAACATGGTTTGGGATCCGGAAAATAACAGGAATGGACAGCAAGTGGCTGCTACCAGTATGCAGTCACTGTTATGTCTAAAGAGGTACACTGGCCTGCTACCAGTTTCTGGTTTTCTAGACCACAGACACCTGCATTTTTGTGAAGGGCTAGTCCGGTTCCTGTGCATCTCCATGGGGTTTGTGGCAAGTGAGATGGGGTGACAGAGTGGAAGAACAAACAACAAACAGACGAGAGAATGGACTGAGGTGAAGGGACTGAGGTGTTACTTTTACAATTAGATTCTCTTTGCCGCAAATGAGCAGCAGCATAAACTTCTGTTCATGCCCAGAATGACACCATCGATTTCAACATGGGAATGATTTGCAAGCGTTCACTGTTACGTTTGGCTACACCTTTACTTTCCAACACAGCCCACATGTTGGTTAGGTTACTAGATTAGATAAATCATTCACGCAGAGCACCATTCTTCCTCTGCAAAACAGACAACGGACTAGGAATATATATCTTTAAATAAGCTACACTTTTGCTTATATTGGTACCTTTCTAAGGTTTCAAAAACAAAAAAAGTCAGGTAAGGCAGGCAAGAGACACGGGTTTATGCCCCCCAGTTCACCTCTTTTCCAAAGAAAAGTTACATGTAGCATCCCTGGAGAATATCTGTCAGATTACAATTTTTTAAAACATACATTAAACCTATCTAGAATCTGTACTGTGTATACTGTGTGCAAATAGTGTCACTTTACCTACACCCTGTCCATGACTCCATCTCTTGGTCAGCAGTTTGAAATGTTATAATATACTGCTGGCACTTTGTTGAACAGATGTCACTAATTTAAAAATTAGCCCGGTAAAGAAAGGCTTTCCTTTTTGTCATATGTGCAGTTTCCTCATCAAAGCTGCACTACTCTGAGGCACACAATGCACTATATACAATTCTTCTTCAGTGTGCTTTAGGTCTGGTTATCTTGCAGTCCAGAAGAACTTGAAACTAGAGGCTCATTCCCAATAGGAAGGGGAGAGCCTTCCAAGGTCTCCCAACAGCCTCCCAAGGTCTCAGACTCTTACATGCAAACATTTATAAAAGCCAGTTACTCATCAGGTGTCTCTCCCTCTCTTTTAAAGATATGCTGCAATCATATCCACTTTACTTTTCCTCTCCCTGCAATTAGACTTGTGAAAACTAAGGTGCAGGGCTTTACAAGCAAAAAGGATACAAAACAAGATTCCCAATATCTAATTCTTGTATCTATTATAAATGTTTCTATACGTATATCTGGGTGCAGAAGGGGGGCGGGCGGACATGATCCCAAAGTATCACCACATGTTAGTAACTTTTTCAAAGTTATGATTTAAAAAAAAATATAAATCGCTCAAGCTTATATTTAAGCTCAAGCCAACCTGGTTGAGAGAGTGCGGGGTATAAATAAACAGTGAAATTAAATGGAAAAAAAAAATATAGGGTGTTTTTAGACACACCTGCTTTCACACATACACACAGTTCCTTATGGACGTTTTTAGATGCACCAGCTTTCTCCTGGACTTCAAAGTGCAGGTTTCAGCAAAATCACGAACACGGGTTGGAAGGTTAGAAGCTCACCTCCCTCCTGGAAGTCACCCAGGTGCCACTGGAAACAGCAGTGCCTGGTGACTCCCACACATTTTGAGACCCAGATGTGTAAAGTCCCTGGTAGCAGAGGATGTACAAGTCCAGGTCTCAAAAAACATGTGGGAGTCACTGGGCGCTGCTGTTTACAATGGCATCCGGACAACGTCTGGGAGGAGCAGTGAGAGTCTTAATCCCTCCCTCCCTCAGACACAATGTGGCTCTCCCCCTGCCCCGCCCGGCCCCATAAAAAAGGTAGGTACCTGAGAAATGCGGGGAAATTTCCTACAGGAGAAGTCCGTGAATCCCAAATCATGGAAGCCTGCTGGGATTGAAGGGTTGTTCTGAATGAAAGGCTTTCCTGACAGGTCTCTTGGAAGCTGCTTGTGGATAACTGCATTGTGGCGCAGCAGACACCGATGTGTGCGGAAGGTAATGCAGCAAATGTCACACCTGGAGATCAAAGCAACACAACAGTGAAAAGTTACAGAGAGGGTTGAATGGAAGGAGAACTGTCATCTCTTCAAATTGACTTACTACTTTCCACATCCTAAGGGCAAACAACTACACATGAAGCTGAAGTACTTTATATGCCCAGTAATACAAACAGTACGGTCTTCATTAGGATCGCTTTCCACCAGCTTCTAGCTAGTTAAGGTCACAGTAAGTTCAACCAACGTTGCACACATAACCTGAATATCACATGCTAACGGACAATGAAATGACTACAGAGAGAGACCTAGACTGCAATGCTCCTCTTGTTCCACACAATGAACTTCAATAGCTTTATGCTGTTCACCTTAGTTATAAATTCTAGAACCCAAATTTTGTAAACATTAAATATTGCAGAAGAGGGGAAGGGAGCAGACACAAAGTCAGAAAACACCACAGTAATATGAATAGGATAAATAAAAAAATATATACAAAAAAATAAAATTCTAGCCTACTGTACTACAGAATTCCTACTGATCTTATAGCCAGGGACCTGCGTTCACTGTGTTTTCCCCATTTGTCATGAACGGGGGAACATCGTGCACACGAGTCCCTGACTATAGCCAAATGTCTAAGCACAAATGAGCTACAAGTGTTCATGCTCCACTTCAGAGACCTGATCAAATACAAGACAGCTTTTTGAATAGCTAAATCTTAAATTTATTCAGGGTGGGAGGGTTGAATCAAATCACAGGAAACATTATGCAAAATGCTCCTAGTGAATTACAATTAAAAGACAATTAATTTCCATGAATGGCATTTAACTCTTGCAAATGGAACTTTCATTATCTGCAAAAAAGTGCTCTTACATTGGACTATTTCTAAGTCGACATTCCTACCTGCTGAATACCAGGGTGGGGGCCTTAGCAGTAGAAGGCCTTTCCACAACAGATTACATACCATTTATTTTTCTTTTACCATTCTCCATAATAAGAATTTCTGCCATGTTCTGTTACTGGTTCTGCAGAAATCAAAGTAGGAAACAATACATTTGGGCCCCAGTCCCCCAATTAACTCACAGCAATATTTGCCAAATGCACTGATGCCACCTTCTAAAGATATTTCTGTAACTGGAAAGCCCTTCTGACAAGACAAGATCCACAAACAACTTACTCTAGAGAAAGTGGTTTCTGGATCACGACCACCATCTGGAAACAGCCACCTCCTGTCTCCTCTTTACAACTATGTACCTCATGAGATTGACTTTTTCTTAAAACAAACAAAAAACCCTCTCCGGAAGAAACAAAGTCACCCATGAAGTAGCTGAACTCATTTTCACTAAGCGCTGAAAGAGAGAGGTGCGATGTGTATGTAACACTGCCTTGTTATCGTGTGGCCAAGGCATGATGAATATTATGCTCTTACATTTTAATCTCCACTCTCAATTCACTCACATCTTAGCTTTACAATTCTTGCCAGCATGCTATCTGCATTCAATTAAATATAGAATCACAGCCATTCACAAAGTTATCATTTACTTAATGATCCCAGCCAAATGTGATGACAAGCTTTGGTCAGGATAGAACAATTCTAACATGTTGTAGTAAGTTTGAAAATCAAAAGCTGCAGTCTCTTTTTAACTAATTTTGGAATGGTTATTCTGTGAGACAAAATTCTGTCTTAAACACCTG
This sequence comes from Sphenodon punctatus, assembly GCA_003113815.1. Taxonomy (NCBI): domain Eukaryota; kingdom Metazoa; phylum Chordata; class Lepidosauria; order Sphenodontia; family Sphenodontidae; genus Sphenodon; species Sphenodon punctatus. The sequence goes on from QEPC01012145.1 coordinate 6,936,598, forward strand.
CAACATGTGAGAAGGAGGAGGGCAGGCAGTAACACCAGAGGTGGAGAATCCTCTCCCTCCCAAGGGCCACTTTTAGTACAAGCTCTGAGGGCCACAAAGACGTTAAGGGCAGGGGTGCTTAAGTGGTGTGTTCGGGAAAGAGGGTTTCGATCCTGGATCTCTGCCATTGATCTGCCCTCTCGCCTTGTGTGCATGCCTTCATCTCTGTTCCTTCTCCGAGTTTCAGTGCTTGGGGGTAGGAACTGGATCCATGGCCAGACACAGGAACCGGAAAGGGGCCAAATCGAAACTAGCCACAGGTCACATTTGGCCCCAAGACCTGAGGTTCCCCAGCCCACAGAATTTAGTTTTACACACATGCCCTACCTCTCATATAAAAAAATACCCTAAAGCACATTAAGAAAAGGACTTTAAAATACTGACCAGTGCTGTGCCAGAAAACACAGCAGTAACAGCATAATTAGGAAAACTAGTTTTTGATGCCCAAGGCTGTATCAGAACTATTACTGAATGGCAGAGAAAACACTAGCTTGAAAGTATAGAGTTGTGAGAGCTTGCGTTGCCTTCTGAATAGTCAAAAGAAATAGAAATCAAGACATCCATTGAACATGTCGAAGAATAGCCAAGTTAAAGCAGCAGTAGCGGCTGGTTCTGTTACTGTATCACAGAGTGTGAAGAAGATTCAAATCTGAACCCAGAGGGAATTTGTGCCACCACCTAGTGATGCGCTGGACTACCTCAAGCCACATTTACAGGGCTGCCTACTTACAATTCTATCACAAGCCTTGCAGCGCCTGATGCTTTCCTCCCAAACCCCCAGCTCTTGGAACCAAGTGATTACGTGAGAATCAGTTTCTCCTCCCTCGCCCCCTTCCCTTCCTTAAAAAATAAAAAGAGGAGAAGAATTTCTAGCTTTCATGATCAAGGAGAAAAGCTTAAAAAAAAAGAAAAGAAAAAAAAAGAAAAAGAGAGAGAGAGAGAGAGAGAAGACTATGGGTTGAAAAAAGAAACCCAGCAATATTAATTTTCAAAAACAAACTGAATGATTTTGGGGGGGCCTATCATGACTTTTGAACACGCAGGGCTGGCAATATCAACCCTTATTGCATACTGTCTGCCAATGAAATAGCAGATTGATTTTAAGGCTAGTGTTATTTTTTTAAAACCTTGCACCAGCACCTTGAAACTCCTTCTTTGAACTTAATCTGTGCCCTCTCACTACTTGCATTTTTTTTTTTAAAAAAAGGAAAATACAACAGAAAACCAAACCCTCACCCATTGTGCCTTAGGTTAACAGTTGCTGTTGTTGCTTTAGCCACAGCTTGTGTAACTCACTCTCACTTAATTTAGCATCTTTTATAAGTATTAGGGCACACCGGATTGTGTGTCTGACACAGTGAATATGGCTGAGACACAGGCCTGCCTCCGATGCAGCATGCAGACTCCATTGCAATTCAGACTCTTCTGTCTCACAGCCTGAGACAAGAGTTCAGACACAGAGTCAGAAAGAACGGACCTCAGAATTACACAGTCCTCTCGCATTCAACACCTGTTGGCATGGCTTCAAGCTGAGATGGTTGAAATAAAACCGGCATGAAAAGTCATCACCACTCAGAAACATTTGGAACAGCCTCTATCAGCCAGAGACACTTTGGTCTAACAGGCTACTCCTGATAGGAGGCCTCCCAGCTAGATCTGGCACCTCATTTCTATACTGTTTTCCAAGGGCAACGAAGGTCACTGTAAATCCATTCCTGAGGCTGAGGGATACAGACAGAACTGCGGGCTCTTAAGGCCTCACAGGATTTGCAAACCTCACTCGGGCATGTCAGTATTCATTATAGATTCACACTGCTTAAATGCGTAGCCATTTTGCTCAGTGTTCTGCAAGTCAGTATTGTCAGTAAATGCCAAGGGACACCCAGCAGGGCTGTCCATCACTAATTACCTTTTATTGCAATTAGCACTACCATTTGTGCAAAATGCAATGAAAATACAATTTAAAATTATAGCCAAACCCATGACTAACCACAGATGAGGGAAGTTTTACCCATCTCTAATGGTGACCAGCCAAAAATAGAATGTACTTAATTACAAACACGTCCTCATGTGTGACAATATACCAATTGAAAAAAATACTGATTTAAAAAAAGAATATTTAAAATTATAAACTTTTGCCTTTCTCCCTCTTATCCCTTCCAGTATTAATTCTTATTTTTAAATTGTGAAAACGCATACAAATACAATCTCTGGAAAGAATATTCTTAAGTTGCAGGGAAAATAGCTTAAAGAGCTTAACAACTTTTAAAAGATTACTGAAATGTTGGAAAAGTCTGACATGTCACACAGACCATTTGAAACATATGGTAATATTTTGTTCACGGTGAGAAAAAACACACGCTTACACAGTCTAACAAGCAATTACCCACACAGACTGCTAAGTCACATAAGGATGGGATGGTTACATTAAACAGAGATGGAGGGGCTTCGGTAAGGCAGTTAGCATAGCAGCAGTGGAGCACCTTAAGGAGGTACTACAATGCTCTACTGGCCTTGTTGCCTACCTACAGGGCCGAGTCTTTTGACATGGACTTAAAGTTAACTTCTATGATTGTCTTTTAACGGGCCCCATTCTCAGCTATCAATGCCTTCCATATTGCAAGTCCACTAATTCAGTCTCCACAAACACAGGGCTTGCCTATATTAAGCAAATCTGTATATAATTAGCATTATAACCCTCTTCTGTACATGTGCAATACTGACTTGACAGAATCCACAAACCACTTACTCTGGAGTAGCTCCATTAATAGGCCTCATATTTTGTGTATTATTTACACCCGTGCAAAGCTCCTCCTAGTTGGAATGCTTTTCTTCACGCTGCACAGGTATAAATAGCTGCGCAGGAAAAATACAAGGCAGTGGACATAGAGGCCCCATAAGGGCCTGACTACAACAAAACTATTTGTACTGGGTAGTATCAGCCACAATCCACTTATTCCAAAGTAGTCTCATTGAAACCCTGTGTGTGTTTCTTGAACAAAGGCCTATGAACTTTGGTGGAGCTACTCTGGAGTAAACGGCTTGTGGATTGTATCCTTAATCCTCACCTCAAGTCAGTATCGTATATCAACAGAAGAGGGTTATAATGATAATTATATACAATTTGCTTAATATAGGCAAGCCCTGTGTTTGCACTAAGGAGAAGAATAGAAATTATTATTAGGAGAACGTAGGCATTTTTGTGGAGAATGAATTAGTGGACTTGCAATATGGAAGGCACTAACAGAGACATGAAAGGACCTCAATGTTCTTTGCAAATAGTGAATTCTCTGTTCAGTTTGTTCAAGGGGCACACCAGGGATCTGCAGCACTCATGACAGCAGTACGTGTGCAAGAAAGGCTACACAACCAGTGCCTATTCCTTGGTATTAACTTTTTTCCCCTCGACCAGGTAAAATTTGTCAATGTAAAAGGTTTGTCAACCCTGATTATTTTCAAACGTGACGGTGGCCCGGTTTACCACGCTTCATAATGGTTTAACCTGGGGGCCACTGTCAGTTTGAAATGCACCCACCAGATGTATACCCGGGCTGGATCTTGAGTAAAGCGGGCTTCCACATCGGGCTTTATTCACCACTGTCCAGAGTGGCGGGGGAGAGCGGGGCATGGTGGTTGTCATTGGCTGCCTGTTAGGGAGGGGGGTGAGCTGCTGCACGCAATGCAGGGTCAGGTGGATGCATGTCCTTCTGGCCCCAACCCCACACTACACCCAGACCCCCGTAACATCAGTTCGGGAGCCTGGCCAACTCCCGGTCATGGTCCAACCCCTGGCCGGGTATGTCTGTGGCGGCACTCTGGCACCATCACATATGAAAGTACCCACTGTTTGGCATTTTAAAGAACCATTTTAGGTCTCTCTTACTGTTATTTAAAATAATGTAGTCCAATAGGTGAAATTAGGAGCAAGAGCCAACTTTTTCTGAGATGGAGTTTGTAGCAGGGCAGTTGCTCCCCTCCTTGCTTCAAGCCGCTGTAGCGGCTGGAACCCTGTTTGGCTTGGCGGCGGCGCAGGAAAAGTGGCAGGGCAGCCGAGAGAGCTGACAGGCAACAGAGTTGCTTCTCCACCTGTGACCTAGACCAGCAGCTGTGAAACTGACCAGGCAGCACTTTAAAGAGTGCTTGCCTAGAGAATGTGGCTCTGATTGTTGTCAGGAGAGCCAGGGGCAGGGCTGGAGCCTGTTAGGATCTCCTTGAGGGGTGGAGCCTGGAGGGGTGTGACTACCCTTGGCCCACCCAGATTGGCTGGGCTGCTCAGTGGGTGGAGTTAAACCCTGCCAGTAGAGCAGCAGAACCTGGACTCTGGAGGGAGAACCAGACAGCCGGCTTAGTGGATTGTTGGCATGCACCCAAGGGATCCTGGATGCCAGGAAAGCAGTCTGCCAGTGTGGGATAAAGACCTCTGGACACTGGGGACAGACTGGAGAGAGCTTGTGAGTAGCGGATGACCAGGAGGTCGTGGACTAGAGGGGATTGTTGGTGAGGATCTGAGAAGTCCTGGAAACTGAGAAGGTTGTGAGTGGCAGCAGGAGCTGCCTGCCTTTTGAACTTCCCTGCCACCAGGGTGGGGCAGCCAGAGGGAGGGCTGCAGCCACTGGGGTCGTGACAGGCCAGGGAAGATATGGTCCCGGGTGGAGGGGTGTAAGATTATTGAGGCGGGACAGGTCCTTAGTACAGGCTTCACTTACTAGTCCCCAGGCAGTTGGGTCATGATCAGAGAGCCTCTGACCCTGTGCTGCTGCTGTTGAATGCGAGGTCGGTGGCGAATAAAGCAACAACTGTCCAGGAGTTGATTCTGGACTCAGCTGCTGATCACGTATGTATCACGGAAACCTGGCTGGACCTCAAGTCGGGGCATATTCTGGCTGACCTTGTTTCGGCTGGGTATTCCATGCAGCATCAGCCACGGTCAGAGGGACGGGAGGGCGGTGTAGCCATGATTTTTAAAGAGGGATGGTCTGTGAGGAGGTATTCGGTGCAAACCATGGTTGATATGGAGGTCCTTTACCTTGTGTTTGATTTGGCGAGGGGCAGTTTAGGGGTGCTGCTTGTATACCGTGCACCCAACTGTACAACAGCCTCTCTGCATGCTCTGATGGAGGTGGTATTGGGGGGGGGGGTTGTGGTCCCCGAAGACATTAGTCTTGGGGGACTTCAACATTTACGTCGACGCCACCCTTGGGGGCACGGAGCATGAGTTCATGGCCGCCATGGCAACCATGGGTCTGCCCCAGGTGGTTAGTGGCTCAACACATCCGGGGGAGGGGGGCATAAATCAAATAAATAAATAAATAAATAAATAAAAATAAATAAATAAAATACTTTTGATCTCATGTTTTACACCGGTCTTGAGGCAGGTGTTCCATTATTGGGGGAGATATCAGCAATACCTTTGTCATGGATGGACCATTACCTCGCAGAACCAATTCGTATGGTTCGCCCCCAGAGATTGATGGAACCAGAGCGGTTCCGGAGGGCTCTGGGGGAGATACCCTCTGATTTTGACGACCGTCTCATTGATGACCTTGTGGCTTTCTAGAACACCTTGCTAACTGAGGCCATTGATCAGACAGCTCCTAGACGTCTGCTTCCCAGGCGACAGCACCGCAGGCCTCCTTGGTATTCAGAAGACTTGTGGGTACTGAAGCAGAATGGGCGGCAGTTGGAGCGATGGTGGCGCCACTCTTGCACTGAAGCCTGCAGATTTCCGCATAGAGCTAGTTTACGAGCCTATGCTGTGACTATGAGGACAGCAAAAAAAGTTTTTTGCTGCCCTCATAGCATCTGCTAAGTCCCGTCCATCAGAGCTTTTCTGGGTGGTACAGGGGTTGGTCAGTCTGGCCTCCCTCCACCTAGGAGTGCAGTAATCTATGGCTCTCTTGACATGTCTGTGGACTATTTTGTGGATAAAATCGCTCATATTCACCATGACTTCGATGCTGCACTTATTACGTTAGAAGAACCGGAGGTTATGGAAGTCACATCTTGTCCAGTTTTGTGGGATCAATTCCAGACAATGGTGCCCGCTGATGCGATTGGGGTCCTTGGGGTGGTTAGGGTCACTTCTTTGCGTTAGATCCGTGCCCGTCCTGGCTAGTGAAATCTTGCAGGGAGCCAATGGGGCTGCTGCTGGCGGGGGTGGTCAGTGCCTCCCTTCGGGAGCGCAGAATGCCGGGCTGCCTCAAGGAGGCGGTGGTGCAGCCTCTGCTCAAGAAACCATCGCTTGACGTTGACTCCCTTGACAGCTATCGGCCTGTCTCTAACCTTCCCTTTTTAGGGAAGGTTATTGAATGGATAGTGGCTCAGCAGCTGCAGGGGCATCAGGATCGCATTGATTTTCTTGCTCCCTCCCAGTCAGGATTTTGTCCGGGATACGGCACTGAGACTGCACTTGTTGCCTTGGTGGATGACCTGCGCCGAGAGTTAGACCGGGGTCGGTCAACCCTGTTGGTGGTGTTAGATCTTTCGGTTGCATTTGATACTGTTGACCATGAGATGTTGGTGATGCGCCTGTGGGACTGGGCAGGAGTGTTCTTGAATGGTTCTGCTCAATCCTAGCAGGAAGAACTCAGTAAGTGGTACTTGGAGAATGTTTTTCATCGTATCGACACCTCTCGTGTGGTGTCCCGCAGGGTTCTGACTTGTCCCCTCTCCTGATCAATGTGTATATGCAGCCACTCAGTGAGGTGATTAGGAGGTTCGGCGTGCGGTGTCATCAATATGTGGATGACACCCAGCTGTACCTCTCTTTTACAACAGACCCAGGCCCTGCAGTCTCGGTGCTTACCCGGTGTCTGACGGCTGTGGGGGACTGGATGAGGGCCAACCGACTGAGGATGAATCCTGACAAGACAGAGGTGATGCTGGTGGGTAAGGCGACAGGGGTAACAGCCCCCGTTATGGACGGGGTCTGTCCCGCATTGGCTCCCCAGGTGCAGAGTCTGGGGGTGCTCCTCAATGCGCAGCTCCTCCTGGATGCCCGGGTGGAGGCTGTGGGGAGGAGTGCCTTTCGTTACATCTGGTGTGGCGGCTTCGGCTGTACGTTTCTGACTCTGACCTGGCCACCCTCATCTTTCATCACCTGTAGACTAGACTATGGTAACGCGCTCTACATGGGGCTACCCATGACAACGGCTCGGAAGCTGCAGTTAGTGCAGAATGCGGCGTCCCATCTCTTCGTGGGATTGGGCCGCCAGGAGCACATAACACCGGTGCTCCGTGCTCTGCACTGGCTGCCGATAGCGTTCCAGGCCTGCTCCAAGGTGTTGGTTTTGACCTATAAAGCCCTAAATGGTCTAGGCCCTGCCTACCTGTGGGATCGCCTCACCCCCTGGGTGCTGGATTGACCCCTACGGTTGTCCGGGGGTGCCCTGCTTGAAGTCCCCTGAGTCTTCCGGGGGGCCACGCAGGAGAGGGCATTCTCGGTGGCCACACCGCGGCTGTGGAACTCCCTTCCAGTGGGGGTGTGGCTTGCCCCGTACCGTTCCTCTTTTCGGAAAAGTTGTAAGACCTGGCTGTTCTGCCAGGCGTTTGGTGGAGGAGAGGGGTGAAAGGGCGGAGGGGAAGATGGGGTGGTGGTGTTAAATGTCGCCCTCCTTTTGACAGTTTTAAAAATGTTTTATATTGGATTTTATTTGTGTTTTTATATTGTAAGCCACCCCGGGCTGCCTGATGGCAGGAGGGGCGGGGTATTAAATTGAAAAATAAATAAATAAATAACCACTCCAGCTGGGGCTTTTTGCTTTTGTCTCTGTGGGCTGCTAAGCCGGGACTGAATCAGAGACCCCTTGAGGAAAACACCAGCTAGTTTCCAGAGGAGCCCAGGAGGGCATGGCCCTCATGGAACTCTATACGGCATAGACCCCTGGATGCTGGATGGGGAACCAGGGCTGTTAACGGGTCTTCCCTGTAAGCCCAAGTGTGGGCATGGACCCAAGGAAACTAAGGCCTCCGTGCCTATCTAAGGGGTGTTACAAAAGCCCTGTGTAGGGCATGGGTTAAGGGCTGTGTGCCCGGTGTAAAGTGGTGTGTAAATAAAGAAGGAAAAAGAAAAAGTTAGTCTCCATGTCATTCCAGGGCATGCACATGCTCCCAAAAGAGATCACAGTTTGAGTAAGAACCCTTGAGGGACAGGCCCTGCTACAGAGTTAGTTATCGAGAAATTAAATGCACGCTGGCCCCCACTACTTTATATAGGACAGACTAAACGCATGATCCTTCAGCTGTTTAGTGCTGGCACTTAGCAGTGGCACGAGTCCCACTGATGTGAATAGACTTCAAACAGCACGGAGGGCTAGCACTGGCACTAAACAGCCAGAGGACATTGATGTAACACACTGTTTAGTGTTCCTCAGTTTAGACTTCTGAATATGGTAAAAACAAAAATCGATTCTCAGAGCTCTGCAAATTGGCAGTGCTGTTGCACAACTATAAGAGCAAAACAAGAATTAAAAACCAAATAAAAATAATACAAATGAGCTTTCCCCTACCAGCTTTTTTTTTTTAAAAAAAGTTAATAGTTCTTTAAATAACTATTGCAAATGTAACCCAAGTAAAACAAAATAGCTAGCAAACACAGTACACAGTCTGATTCCTTTAACAAAATGCTACGACAATAAATCACTGAGCTCCTCAAATCTCTGTTTTCACTAAGTCAGCATTCTGAATTTTCAATGGAGATTGCTGTCCCCATGTTATAGTTTACATCAGGGCTGTCCCACTTTTTGGCCACTACCGGCCAGATTTCCTCATAGCAATTTACTTGCATGCCAGATCGCAGGAGCAGAAGTAGTGGGTCCTAGAGACAACAAGAGCAGTGGCGGTGTTACTGGTGGGTTCCAGTGGTGGCAGTCCTGGCGGCAGCAACTGCATTTATATTTTAATAAGCCCATAATTTTAATCCCAGAGGCCAGATGGAACTGCACCGTGGGCTACTTCTAACCCACAGGTTGCCAGTTAGACAGCCCTGGTTTACATCATCCTTCAACAATTAATTTTTTTTTACTAATTCAAGTATAATGCAACTAAATTTAAAGCACAATGCAAATACTGTTTCTCTGCTTTGTGAGGATCAACAATTCTGTGATTCTACAAGAATGATAGAATCAGGGTCAGGGGAGAAGGGATGCTCCACTGTACTCAATTTTCAAATCTAAGGTCACTGGTATTGGCCCAAACTGTGGAGAAGATTGTATTATTCTTTCCCCCTCCATGAGAACTGTAAAAGTTTAATTTTATTTTTGGCTTGTACAGTTTAAAATCAAGTAACAGACTTTCTTATTCCTTCTCAAAAGGATTCCGCTGTCCACATTTTGCTTCCCACATTCTCCTCTTCTAGGGAGCAGAAGATGAATTGATTTATTCATGTTCCAACTTATCCCCACCCCCGGCTCCAAACGCAGTGCCCTAAGAAATGACATCAAACAGCTGCAGTAATCTCTTCCAGTTGCTGGGAGGCAGAGTGATGGGACAGTGGCAGCTCAGGCCGTGAATGCAGTTTTCCAAAGATGTCACAGAATCTACTCTCAGCTGGAGAAGACGATATGTTGAATATATGCCCTGTTTCCTCTCCCTTCTTCCTCCTCCCTAACACCCTGCTCAGTTGTTTAAACCAAAACTCACGTAGCATGAAAGCAGAGCAAGCGCCTGACAGGTCCCACAAAGAGCTTACAGGGTTGGTACCGAAGCCGAATAGGATAATAAATTGTGCATGACAAATACAAAAAAGGTCGAGGAGGTACAGTGTTTTGCAGTGACGTAGCAGACTGGACTTCAATGCATGCAGCTCTCATTTATTTATTTTATTTATTTATTTTATGAATTTTTACCCCGCCCCTCCTGCGAACAGCTTGGGGTGGCTTCCAACAGTAAAATACAATACATAAAAAACAATTTAAAACCATCAATAATAATAATAATAAAAAATCATATATAAAATTACTATCCAACAAGGCCCGGGCTCCATTTAACAATAAATAAGGTAGGGGGCTAAAAAACCTCACCCCACCCTCCCCAAAGGCCTGGGCGAACAGCCAGGTTTTGCAACTTCGCCAAAATGTTAACAGGCTGGGGGCCAGGCGGGCTTCCTCCGGAAGGGACTTCCAAAGGCGCGGCCTGGCTACTGAGAATGCCCTCTCCATTGTGGCCCCCCGCTTAACATGGGGGACCTCCAAGAAGGCCCCCGCACCAGACCGAAGGAACCGCTCTGGGGCGCGGATGGCGAGGCAGTCCCTGAGATATGAGGGGCCCAGACCATAGATCAACACCAAAACCTCGAACCTGGCTTGGCACGCTATAGGCAACCAGTACAGAGCCTGGAGCACAGGTGTAATATGCTCCTGACGACCCGTCCCCATAAGGAGACGAGCCGCCGCATTCTGCACTAGCTGCAGCCTCCAGGCTGTCTCTTATACACATCTAGATGTGTATAAGAGACAGGCCTACGCACCAGATACAACTGGCGGAAGGCAGCCTTAGCGACTGCCTCCACCTGCCGCTCCAGACGGAGGTCTGCGTCCAATATCACCCCCAGACTCCGGACCTGCAGAGCTATAGGAGGGCGAACCCCCCCAACCAGGGGGGCCACTACCTCCCTCGCTCTCCCCACCAACATCACCTCCGTCTTATCAGGGTTGAGCTTCAGTCTGCTCTGCCGCATCCATTCCTCCACGGCCTCCAAACATTGGGATAGCAGCGAGATAGCAGGGTCTGGGTCAGTTGAAAAAGAGAGGTACAGCTGAGTATCATCAGCATACTGGTGACACCGCACCCCGAACCCTCTCACGACCTCCACCATGGGCTGCATAATTACATTAAATAATAATGGAGACAGAATAGAACCCTGCAGAACGCCGCATGATAAGACGCGGGGGCACGATGTCTCCTCCCCCAACACCACCCGCTAGCTTCTCCCCGAGAGGAATGAACGGAACCATTCAAAAACAGTCCCGTCCAGACCCCCCAGGTCACGCAGCCGCCTCAATAGCAGCCCATGGTCCACGGTATCAAAAGCGGCCGAGAGATCTACCAGGATGAGAAATGTTGAACATCCTGCATCCATCTCCCGGCGGAGGTCGTCTACCAAGGCCACCAACGCCGTCTCAGTGCCATAGCCGGGGCGGAACCCAGATTGAAACGGGTCTAGGAAACCAATGCTATCCAGATGCACCTGGAGCTGGAGTGCCACCGCCTGCTCGATAACCTTCCCTAAAAAGGGAAGGTTAGAGACAGGTCAGTAACTGGCGAGCGCATCCACGTCCAAGGATGGTTTCTTTAGCAGGGGGTGCACCACAGTCTCCTTGAAGCAAGGCGACAACCTCCCCTGCTGCAAGGACACGTTCACTACCCTCGACAGCACCGTCCCCAACGTCTCCCTGGAGGCTTTCACCAACCAGGACGGGCATGGATTAAGTTCACAACAGGTGGCCCTCACAGACCGCAAGACATCCACCGCATCGGCTGGCGTCACTTCCAGAAACTCCCCCCACAAAGCTGGACCAGACGGGACCTCCGTCACCTCTTCCCCTACTGCCCCTAATCCAATGTCAAAGTCGGTCTGAATCCGAGCAATCTTGTCTGCGAAGTAGTTGACAAAGGTTGGTCTGGATTTGAAGTCCCCTGCTCTGGCCCACAAACTGTTCTGTTTTGCACCAGACTCTTCCCCTTCCCTCCCTTCAGCCTTCTCCTCCAACACTGCAACCATTTCATTTGGCTTTCTATTTTTAGGGTGATGTTTAGCAAGGGCACAATGCTGTGCGCATTCCTAACGCTACACACTATGCTTCAAGCCCGGACCAGTGCACAGAAGCCTATGTAGCTTCAGTATACCAGGGCAATGTTCCAATATTCAGCATTTTAGAACTTGCTGGTATAGAATCAGTTTTAGCACTAATTGTTTCTCAAAGTAACACAGATGAATGATTATAAGCAGATAACGCCAGGGCACTATTTGAACTGATTTTTCAGGGAGATCAACTTTCTTACCATTCTCAACTATAAGGGGGAAAAAAAATCTTTTAAAATGTTGTCAGCATCCATGTATCTGCAGTTAATGTTTGGTTTTAATACAGAGATGAACTCTTGGATGAAGTAATTTCAATAGAACTCACTGTGACTAGATAAGGCAGGATCTGACCCAGATTTACTTGCTAAATATGTAATTCATCATCCTACAGCCAATTTAATAAAACTCTGAATTTTAAAGAAAAAAGTAAGCAAACATCAGTAATGAAAAACTGACAAGTATTCACGTTGTTGGACACAGTGCAAAGCAGCAGTTGACTATAAGTTTGACCTAATTTGTTTCCGATGATGATGATGATGATTATTATTATCATCATCATCAAATTTCCTACCCCGCCCCTGATGCCTTTGGCATCCCAGGGGTGGCTCACAATAAAACGATAGAAATACAGACAGTAAAAATAACACATTAAGAAATCTAAAATTTAAATATAAATATGAAAGCACAACAAAAATTAAAATACAAAAGATCTGTGATAAAGCCACCCAATCCCATCTCCCTCTTCCCCCCTGCAGAACGCCTGGCGGGAGAGCCATGTTTTGCAATTTCGCTGGAAGGCCAGGAGGTCCAGGCTGAGGCGAACCTCCACCGGGGAGGGCATCCCAAGGCGATGGTGCGGCCGCCAAGAACACCCTCCTGTCTGTACGGACCGGACGATATCGCAGGACCTCCAGGAGGGCATCCCTGTTCGACCACAGGGGGTTAGTACAAGCACGTAAGAAAGTGTGCGGGCACCGCCTGGTGGTCACAAGAATCTTTATCTGCACACACAAGCGGGTAAATGTGTAAGTAAATTCCGCTTGGGACACACCTTGCCTTTGAGAATTCACCCCTTCATATTGCATGCAAGTCTCTTTCAAATGTGGAAAGCAAGTGCGTGCAGTTTTTAAAAACAAACAAAAATTGGTATAGTATTTCTGTCAAGGAGAAGGGGTAAAAATAGAAGTGTCTGAATAGGGACAATCCTCTCTTCCTCCCTCAAAATGACTGTGTATCTAAGGAAAATTGCCTGTATGCTAGGAAAGCTCTCTGTTGCGTCACCAATGTAGCCTACAGGATAAGGCTTGGACCTGGGAGCCATGACATAACTGGGTGCCTTGGGCAAGTCGTTATCTCTCAGCCTCAGTTCCCATCTGTAAAATGGGAACAGCAGCAACCTAACTTACAGGCTTGTTGCAAGGGTGAACTAGACAAGGAATTTAAAGCAGCTGAACACTCAAAGTGCTTGATAAATGATTAATAATTAATAATACAGCTGGTCAGAGCTTGTCCACGCTTGCTACTCAGCATGGGTTCAGCTGCACCCGCTGCTGAAGCCAGTTTGGCAGCAGTGGACTGTTTTTCTAGCACAGAGAAGGCCTCAGCGGAGAGAGGATGGGCAGGCTCACCGCTGACCTGCTCGGCTGTGCCACCTTCATTCCCTGCCCTGTGCACGAAGCTCATGCCTGAGCCTGCAGTATGCTCAGCATGTTATGCTGTTTCTATTCTGGTAAGCAAGCAAGACATTCAACACCATGCGACATCCTACACAGCTTCACACGAGGGATGCCCTCTCTGCAGCCACTCACTATCTGATATCCTATCCAGCATCTTCAGATTCCCTGCTCTACATCATAATGAGCTCCCTGCAAAGAGCATGCAAGTCTCCAAGTCTGAGCTAGCTGGGCTCACTATCGATCTCAGTCTCTCTCTAACACCACCACTAGAGTGCACTGCAGCCCCAAATCCCATCCCCTCTCCCGCTCTTTAGAGAGCATCGTGAAGTACTTTACATTCCCTCATCAGTGCTCCTGCTCCAGTTTTGTGTCTCCATTTTATTTTTGTGGGCAAACATACACATGAACAACAAAGCAGTTAATCTGCAGCAGTTATAGCCCCTGTGCCAACCAGGTGTGCCACTGTGCTGTGAGCAGAAGCAGGGTGTGTTCAGGAACACACACACAAAAAAAACCCCATGCTGCATAGTTTACACTGCAGATAAGTAGGCCCTTACTTATATGCAAGGCCCTACTTGTCAGCTAACATCCCTTTTCCAGGTTAGCCACATGCATTTTATTCACTTTACTCCAACTTTTAGTTGGAGTAAAATGACTGTCACAGTTTATTGCCCTCAGTTACAGCACTTGTAACTGTGAAGGAGATCAGAAATTTAGCTTCATGAAGATTTAAAATGGGGTAAAAGGAGCTGAGAATCTGGCTCATTGTTTCTAACAGCAGGACACTGTTTACACTACTCAAGCATGCAGCTCTCTGAACAGAACAGGATGCTAGTGAATTGAATTGACAATGTCATGTAATTGACCCCTTTGGCTTGAAGCCTTTATCCCCACCCTACTGAGTTGCAGTTACTAGGATGGGCTGGGCCAGCTATCCTTACTAATGTAATTTAAAACAATGACTGTAATTAAGGGATGAAGAACCAAGAGGCTTTTAAACTTGCCAAAAACCAGAGTTCAGGAATCTGTGGCTGCATCTGCAATTAGAATATTTCCTACCCCTTCTTCCAGCAGCAAAAGCAATGGTTTAAACCATTGTAAGGAAGGCTCCAGCCTATTATCAGCACTGCTTTTAGCTTTAAATTATGCTAATGTATTGAAAAAGGCCTGTGTCCATGTTCTATTATTGCTTTCACTGGTGTTAGTAAATGGGGATTTATAGTGTTTTATAGTGCTGCGGTTTATGATCTGAAGTTGCAGTGCACCTGTTTCATTTAAGTTGTTCTAAAAGCAAATTTAGTTAAGCTGCTGCAATTTTACACTCTCTTTTATTTGTTTATTTTTATTTATTTATTCAACATTTATACCCTGCTGCCTCCTGCCCACTGGCAGCTCAGGGTACTGAACAACACAACAAAAAGATAATACAAAAAATATAAAATACAATACAGTATAAAACATCAATTAAAAATCATAAAACAGAAGAGGCTAGAAAAAAAGATACCCTTAAACCCTAAAAGAAATCCATCCAACAACTATCCGTCCCCCTCATTTATAATTATTTTTGCATCTAGCAGAGGTCCCGTGCAGTGGCGATGGGGCAAGGGTAATCCTAGGTCATCCTGCAAATAGACTGTGGGTGGGATTTCCAAAAGCCTCTGAACGGAATTAGCCACCCAGCTCCCTTTGCTTCTAAGGAGATATGGACATCTAACTCCTTTAGACCGTTTCAGAAATACACCACCTCCCCGTCCCCTCTCATGATGTGCACAAGGCGGCAATTTTAATTCTGGCATTTCCTGACTTTTGTCAGCTTGGCTTTCCAGACCTAAATATAGGGAGGATTCATTTAATTTCCTATTCTATATAGATTCTATAAAATAAAATAAATCATGCTAGAATAGCTTTTGAGCTGGTACTTTTGCAATGTCATGGCCTTCACTCACTTTGGACCCCAGCTATGATACTCTAGACAAGTAACCTGGGTAGGGGGAAAGGGTCTGATAATATTACGGTGACAGTGCTGGAGAAGATTTTATATTTATTTATTTAATTTATAATAATACTTCTATACCATCCCCTCCTGCCAGATGGCAGCTCAGGGCGGTGTACAACGTCAATATAAAACATCAAAATACAAATATAATATTAAAAAGTACATTAAATCCACCACAAAATTACAAAAGAGGCCCAAAGATAAAACACCATACCCTTAAAATTAAACCAACCTCTCCCCACACCCCTTCCCGTTTCCCCTCACCAAACGCCTGGCAAAACAGCCAGGTCTTACATTGTCGACGGAAGGAGTGAAGTTCTGGGAAGAGGCGAATCTCCACTGGGAGAGAATTCCATAGCTGTGGTGTGGCCACTGAGAACGCCCGCTCAAATGTGGCCACCCAGGAAACCTCCAAGCAGGTGCCCCCGGCCGACCATAGGGGTCGATCCAGGACACGAGAGATGAGGCGGTCCCTCAGGTAAGTGGGGCCCAAGTCGTATAGGGCTTTAAAGGTAATAACCAACACCTTGAATCAAACCCAGAAGACTACAGGCAGCCAGTACAGAGATTGGAGCACCGATGTGCTCCCGGCGACCCGTGCCCATAAGGAGGCGAGCCACCGCATTCTGCACCAGTTGCAGCCTCCAGGTCATTCACCAGGGGTAGCCCCACATAGAGGCATTGCAGTAATCCAATCTCGAGGTGCTAAATGCATGGATGATGGTGGCAAGATCAGAGCCCAAGATGTACGGTTGAAGACGCTGGACCACATGTAATTTACCAATGCACTCCTCACCACAGCCACCACCCGATCATCCACATGGAGCTGTGAATCAAGGAGGATTCTAAGGCTTCAAACCGGAGGAACCAGGGAGGGATGCACCCCATCAATGATGGGGGCCTCCACTCCCTTGCCCTTACCCACCAGCATCACCTCTGTCTTGTCGGGATTCAATTTCAGATGGCTCGCCCACATCCAATCCCCAACCGCAGCCAGGCACTGGGTAAACACTGAGACTGCTGGGCCTGGGTCAGATGAAAATGAGAGGTACAGTTGGGTATCATCAGCATATTGATGACACTGAACTTCAAATCCTCTCATGATCTCGTCCAGCAGTTGCATATACACACGTTGAACAGGAGAGGGGACAAAATGGATCCCTGCGGGACTCCACACGTGAGGGTCCGGGGAGAAGATCTCCGGGCCAGGAACAGCCCCGCCCACCCAGGCATGGTCCCGTAGGCGAGTTACCAACATCTCATAGTCAACCGTGTCAAACACTGCTGAAAGATCTAAAAAATCAGAAGAGAGGACCGATCCCGGTCCAACTCTTGGCGCAGATCGTTGACCAAGGTCACAATCGTAGTCTCAGTGCCGTTCCCCGGATAAAAGTCAGACTGCGAGGGATCAAGGAAACAGGACATCCAGATGCCCTGGAGCTGCTGGGCCACTGCCTGTTACAGCCTTCCCTAAAAAGGGAAGGTTAGAGACTGGCTGATAGCTGGCCAGGGCATCAATGTCAAGAGATGGCTTTTTGAGTAAGGGCCGCACCACAGCCTCCTTCAGGCACCCTGCGACCCTGCCCTCCGTAAAGGAGGCATTGACAACTCCCACCAGCAACGGCCTCAATGTCTCCCAACTGGCGACGGGCAAGGAACAAGTTCACAAGTTGTGGCCCTCACAGCCCCCAGCAACCCGACCGCATCAGCGGACAATACCTGCTGAAATCAGTCCCATAAAACCAGACCAGACGGGGCATTCATAACCTCAGGCACATCGACTGCATCAAATGCGGTGTTGGAATTTTGGTGGATGGATGTGATCGATTTTGTCCACAAAATAGTCGATAAACAAGTCACAGCGAGCACTGGAAGATTCCAGTTCAAGGCAGAGAGGCGCCAGACTGACCAGCCCCTTCACCACCCGGAAAAGCTCAGCTGGACACGACTTTGCAGACAATATGATGGCAGCAAAGAAACTCCTCTTTGCTACCCACATAGCCACAGCATAGGCTTTTAACGCAGCTCTATGTTGCAATTGGTGGGCTTCAGCACGAGTGCAGCGCCATCATCACCCCTCCTGCTTCAGGCAACGCAGGTCATCTGTGAACCACAGGACCCTGCGTTGCCTATGCTTGGGAGCGGACACCTGGGAGCCGCTTGGTTGATCGCCTTGGCCAACAATGTGTTCCAAAGAGCAACGAGGTGGCCGAGTGATCGGCCGTCAAGATTGGACGGTATACCGCCGAGAGCATATTCAGGAGGTGGCCCAGTACAGGAGTCCATCTGCTCCCCAGGACTATCACAGCCATTGGCCACCCTTCTGTGCCCTCTGCTACAGAAGAATAGGGTCTTGGTGCTCTGACAGCAACAGAGAGAGAGAGTGAGCAGAGCATTGGCACTTGCCCTGGAGCTCAGCAACGGGTTTACATGAACAATTGCTGCTCTGGGAAAGCTTAAACTGGAGTTACCTTCTAGATAGCAAGCACAGATTCTGGAACAGGGGCAAGTTACTTCAGGGGCAAAGGATTTGGTTTTGGGGGGGAGTGAACATCTTTTAAAAGTTGCACACTTCACCTTAATCCTGTTTCACTGCACTTGCCAAAGAAGGGACACCTCAGACTGTCTCTCTAGAGGTTTCTCCTCAGGAAACCCTGCCATCTCGCTCTTCTGTAGTTTTGCTGGTGCTGCTGATGTTGTCAGGAGCCATTTATGGAGCACATTAACTATGCCTGATAGAAAAAGTGAGCCACAAGATTTTCCAGAGAAGTAAACCCAGTGTGTGAGGTTTCTCATTTTCCCTATTCGCTGCATGGCATCTCCCAGCTCTGCTAATTATATCATCACTCCGATATATACTCACCAAAATAGCTGGAGCCCTGCTACTGCCCAGGCTGGCTGCAGAAAAACAGCTATCTTTAAATAATCCAAGCAGGGGAATGAGAAGAGAAGATAAAAAGAGGCTTGTTGTGCCAACTCCCACTGATAATAGTCATAGGGGAGACAAACCTTGCGCTATCTAGTTAATCTTGCTAATTAGGGTGTGGTTTCCAAAGGAGTTCTATAGGATGAGAGGCGCTAACCAGAGGGGTTAATTCCATGGAAAGAGCTGCAGTACCTCAGTCAATTGTCAGCATAACAAAGGGCTCTGTTATTGCCCAGAGAGGAGTAGTTCTTACCACAATTATCGGACAAAGATGCATAATTTAAGATTTTACATCATCAAAAGGCACTCTCTCAAAAGGAGCCCCTTCTCATGTAATCAATAGATTAAGCTTTGTTTACTTGGCTGCAAGTAAACAACGAGGGGCTTACAGCTCTGGGTTTTGAATTAAAAAGTAGCACTCAGGGGACGACAATGCCATTTGCCTTTCTCCCTTTACTTTGAACAGCTAAACCCCCATGATTTAAATTGATTATTTGACAATGCCACTAAAGAGTGAGAGCCCACCCTGTAAATTGACTCAAGGCTGCAGGGCAGTGGCCAGTGTCTCAGTTCTTTTTTAAAACACTGGACCAACTTGGGTAGCAAGCACCCTCCCTAGTATTTCTTACATGTATACATGCATTTGCCTTGCAATTGTTCAGGTTATAATTATGATTTGTTACCAGCCTGAGGAAGACTTGTTACCATCCTGTCCTTCCTCAGAGTGGAAGCGTGCATACCTTCGCCAACAGAAATTGTCCAATAAATGATATCATCTGAACTACTTTGTCTCAGTAGTTCAGATGTGAGCACGCGTGCACACCCAATCTGTGTTTGGCTGAAGGGTGTGTGTGTGTGTGTGTGAATAGAGCAGGCCCTACTGACATTTTAAAATTGTATGGAAAATAATCGTTTGCTAATACTAGTTGAGTGACAGCACTGACAGGTATGCTAGAATAGAGAGGGAGTGTGAGAATTTTAAACACCCCATTGTAGACCCGCATTGACGGTGAGCTCTTCTGGCCAACGGAATTTTACTAGTTCTTTTTATCATCTCATCTCCCCCCCCCTTGCACAAAAAGCTGTTTCATCTTACATAGCCCCCCCCCCCCCCCCCCTCCATACACTGCCTACCACAACATAGCTCCAACCTGTGGGACTGAGAGTCCTAGGCACTATTGCAATGGATAGGATAAAAAAATAACATTGCATGGTGCTTAAATACACCAGTAGCACTTCACTAGTGTTTCCATGACATGGATGGATGTGAGCAATGGTGGAAAAATACAAGTGCTCCAAGGTTTACTATTATAGAGGCCAATTCTGTCCTCTATAATAGACAATATCAAAAACAAATACATGCAAAGCGCGCCTGGGAACTTGCTCCAAGTGGCACAATCAATGGCCAGACACTGGCCGCACCAGCAGAACTCCTCATACAGGTGAGGAGGACACAAGATGCACGGATGGGAGCTTAGCTCAGTTTCAAGCAGCGTGCACCATGGCTGTTTATACAAGTACAGCTAGTAGCTGCCTGCTCAGTGCTAGAACCAGGGGAAACTAGTAAAGTTGTGCTGTCTGGCTTTAAATGAAATAAGGGCATCCTTGGCTTTCCTCCATTGCAGCAGGAGACTAATGGATGCCAAAGCTATTATATAATTTCAGCTCTTTTCATTCTTGGGGAAACTTTCACTTTGTTTTTCTTAAAACTCAAAAAGAGTCTAAATTTGATTTAAAACTTCTGTTTTAATCTTTTAATTTCCCTATTATTAGAAGGGCAAGTATGATATAACCATACAAGCCAAATTACCTTGTATTTCAACCATCTTTTCCTATTTATTCTAAACAGCTTCTGAGGACAAATCCTTCTCTTGTTACACCAGTGCAGTTAAAAGGAGTGGCAGTCAGGATTAATGTGGCTCGCCATACTTAGCGCATGTTGATGAAGGGGTAGATGCAGATTTTTCTTTTTTTGCCCTACTAGATTTGCAGTGTTGGCATGCAAAACACACACTGGCCAGCTTTTGAGGAGAAAGTGAAGAAAGTCATGCTCAGGAAAAAATCCAGAGGTTGCACAATTGCAAAAAAGCTCAAGCTTATGTAGGAAAGTGAATTTTTGAGGCATCATCCCAACAAGAAGTGGGAGCAGTCTCCTGCAGACAGCAGGTGTTGTTGGAAAACAGCTCCAGATGACATCACCTTTTGCACCAACAAACCCTAATGACCACTAGGGGCATTTGGGAGTAGAGATAGTGAGTTAGTGTGAGTGTCACTTTAACCTTTCCCGATCTCTGCTTCTAAGCCCCCTCCCAGGTGGGATGTGCCCAGGAAGCTCCTACTGGACTTCCTCCTTCTTCCTGACCTTTCGCCATTCCTAACTTCTCTCTCTGACCTTCAACATGACCGGCCACCATGCTGGTGGCAGCTAGCTAGTAAGACCTAGGGATAGGCCTTTCCTATCACAATGTACTTCTCAATAAAGTAGATTATTTTAATCTAGAAACAATCTCCAAGGTGTTGATTACTACTAAGCTGTTGCTACTAACAATTCAAGCTGCTTTTGGTTTTTTGACCATTAATAAAATTCCAACAGGTGTGCCTATCATGAGATCTGTAGGGGAATCCTGGCAGTCTTGGTGCAGTCACATATCGCCATCAGTACCAAGCCATTGCCATTCTCTGGAGTTGCTGTGTGAAAACAGACATAACGCTAACTCCACTTTAACACTGCTTTAATATTTTTTATGCATGTTGCAGGGCTGTATTGGTGCCCTATGCAGCCCTGCAACATGCATAAAAATGTTAAAGTGGAGTTAGCGTTATGTCTGTTTTCACTCTCTCTCTCTTTGGAAGCACAACTCCCTTGACGTTGATAAAACTTAGCGAGTTCACAGACTCAGGATTACGATTTCATTATAAGACTTAGAAAATTTAAGCAGTCCCTAGGGAGGGAGACTAGCAAGATCTCCAGAGTAGGGCCTTTGCTTTCATAGCACAGTGGAGACCCAATCTCATTTTAGGACTTTTGGCACCACTGCAGTGCAAAATTACGATACCTATTTAAACCCTTACACTAAACAGCAAATACAAACATTAAAAGTGCATGCTTCATATATATTTCTTTTCTAATCATGCTTTTGTGAGATAAAATTCTCCTATAAAAAGAGATAATACTGGGTAATTCCAGTGAATCAAATCATCCAGTGTCAATTTTCCCACACAGGGGCTAGAATTTTAATTGCTTCGACTTGGAATATTCCTGAGAACCAAGCAATTAAGCGATCGCTTTTCCCATCAGAAAAATATGGAATATGAAACGGCTGGGATTATCGTGTGGCAGTGCTGGGCATAGAAGTCTATGACTCAAATCTGATGGGGCTCGACTGGTGCTGCTGGACCTCGTCTAAGTTAGGCAAACTCTCTGCCCTGAGCCGGGCTCACAGGCTCAGCTTCCTAGCTGTGGGAAGCCTTGCTCTTTTAAAAAGTGCTATGACATCACAGTGCTCCATGGGGATGGGAAGGGTAGGAGAGCCAGATGCATTTGGCTTGAACTCAGAAAAGCCCAGTGGAATTGGGCCTGGGTCAGGCTCAGGTCCAGCTAGCTTGGGCCCAAATTTTTGGTCCAAGCAGGGCTCTACCTCCTGACTGCCACTAAACTTCTTTAGAGAGGAGGATGCCATCATGGTAGGGCAAAGGAAGTATTTATTTACTGTTAAATTGGTACAAGGAGTACACAGCTTAGCTGGTGCATGCAAGCCCTATACTGGGGTGAGGAATCCCCAGCCCATCTGCCAAATATAACCTATCGCTGTTTTTTTTTTTATTTAACCCCCTTTTCAATTTCCTGATCTGGCCCCCAAATTCAGCCCCTACCACTGACTGTAGAGATATGGCTGAAGGAGAACGCGGCAAAGTTAACAAGGTGCACGCTCAAGGGAAGTGGCTAGATCCGAGGCCTTCTTCTTTCCTTATCCTGCCCCAAGTGATCACCCAACCATGCAACGACTCGGCATGCCCACATTTTTCTAGTCTGCTCCCTGTATTGCAGGGATATTGCAGGTCATCATTACTCCATACTGTTGGTGTGCCCAGTGGTCATTTTGATATTGCCAATGTGGTACCCTGATTTAAAAAAATAAAATAAAATGTTCCTCACTCCTGCCCTGCATGGCCTATAATCTACTTTTACCAGTTGCTTTACAATGAAATACTGTACAGCTTGCCCTGTCTATGTTAGTGCTCTAAAACAGCAGCTCCCAAACTATGCTCTGCAGAGCACCAGTCAGTGGTCTGCAGCTGAGCTCTGGAATTGGCCTTGGCCATAGCCAAGTGAACTCCAGTCAACTCTGGTGGAAGGGAGACCTTCCTGCAACTTGCACAGCCCGGTTCCATACTCCTGGAGATACCATGACTGTATCAGGTATACCGAGTGGAGAAGCAAGTCACCTACCGTGAGCAGCCACAGCTATCCTACAATGAACAAGTGCCAAGCCCTAGCCTTGTCCAGTAGGGGTGGGGTGGGGGCATAAGAAATTTTGAGGGTTGACAGCCCAATTGATCACAAACATTTTTGGACATTAATCAGGGGGTGTAAATAGATGAGTTGTTACCCCACATTATTTATTTATTTTATGAATTTCTACCCCGCCCCTCCTGCCATGCAGCTCGGGGCGGCTTCCAAGGATTAAAACACAATAAAATCAGTTTAAAATTATCATAAATATTATAAAATATTAACAGGGCTAGAATACAATCTAAAACCAAAAATAGGTGGGGGAACTAAAAACTCCCACCCTACTCACCCTCCCTCCCAAAGGCCTGGGCGAACAGCCAGGTCTTACAGTTTCGCCGGAATGTTAACAGGCTAGGGGCCAGGCGAGTTTCCTCTGGAAGGGAGTTCCATAGCCGCGGTCCCACTACCGAGAATGCCCTCTCCATTGTGGCCCCCCGCTTAACACGGGGGACCTCCAGGAAGGCACCCCTGGCAGACCGCAGGAGCCGCTCTGGGGCACGGAGGGCGAGGCGGTCCCTAAGGTATGAGGGGCCGAGACCGTGTAGGGCTTTATAGATCATCACCAACACCTTGAACTTGGCTCGGCACGCTATCGGCAGCCAGTGCAGAGCTCGGAGCACAGGTGTAATATGCTCCCGGCGGCCCGTCCCCATAAGAAGACGAGCCGCCGCATTCTGCACTAGCTGCAGCCTCCGAACCAAGAACAAGGGAAGCCCCACGTAGAGCACGTTACAGTAGTCGAGCCTTGAGGTGACGAAGGCATGGATGAGGGAGGCCAGGTTCGGGCCGGAGACATACGGATGCAGCCTCCGCACTAGATATAGCTGGCGGAAAGCAGCCTTAGCGACTGTCTCCACCTGCCGCTCCAGACGAAGGTCTGCATCCAGTATCACCCCCAGACTCCGAACCTGCTGAGCTATAGGAGGGCGAACCCCCCCAACTAGGGGGGCCACCACCCCCTTCGCTCTCCCCACCAACATCATCTCCGTCTTATCAGGGTTGAGCTTCAGTCTGCTCAGCCGCATCCACTCCGCCACATTAGCCTACATTAACTTCAGATTCACCTGCTCGTTTGTACAGTGACTGCCAGATGTTCGCCCTGGGGCCACTACTCACGGCATGGTCCTGAGGAAGGCCGATGATGCCGTGTTGGCTAATCCGGGGTAACACAGGGTAACAGGCGCCCATGGGGAAGCTGCCCATCTGTTGGAGGGTGCCACGGTTCACCTATGTGGCCACCCCAGCGTGTGTTCTCCACCGTGGAGTTGCAGGCAACAGCCTAGAGCATCGTTAGAGTGACTGCAACTTGGTGGTGAGGCAGCGCATGGTGAGGGACAGAATGCTGGCCTGTCTGTGCAATCTATCATGTGGCAACTGCGAGTGGGGGCTCTGGGGGGAGGGGTGTGCTCCACAAAGCAACCCCAGGCTCTAGCTGGCTTCCATCTCGTGTGGCTTCCACCCAGGGTCTAACATGCTCTTTAAGTCATCTCTTACCAGCTTTCTCTGATCACAGAGTCAGATGTGCTAGCTAAAGCCATTTTTATTCAACAGTTGTTTCAGAAGGGTCTCAACACAGGAGAAAGCAGCACAAGCAAACACTATGTGCATTGTTCCTACCATGGTAAAGGGGAAATGCCCCCTTCCACAGTACGTTACTTTGCTGCCGAGTCAGAGGGCTTTCTGTACTGCTATTCCTCTATCCTCTGGA
The DNA here is from genome assembly GCA_003113815.1 of Sphenodon punctatus. Lineage (NCBI taxonomy): Eukaryota > Metazoa > Chordata > Lepidosauria > Sphenodontia > Sphenodontidae > Sphenodon > Sphenodon punctatus. Next base: position 6,961,256 of record QEPC01012145.1, read on the forward strand.
GCAAGAAAATCAATATACCAACTCAGTTTCATTGCTTGTGTGGAGATCACCTCTGTATTAAAAGATCTAGAGCTCAGCAACAATCACACAATGGCTTTCCCAGGCTAGCTCAGTTCTGTGAAGAATGCATCTCAGTCATCTTTCTGCAAGGTGGTAAGCATATAGAATACTAAAAAGGAGACCACGCTAACTATTTTGAGCTATAAATTATGAAAGCATACCAGCTCTGTTTAAGAGTATTAAATTCAAAGACTTATTGTTGTATTTTTGGTGAATTGATAGCAGCTTGCTTTCAAAAGAACCAAGTCCTGAGAGCCAAAGAAATAAAAAAGGCAAAGCATTCCTTGCAATTTCTTTTAACCTTTTTACAAGTATTTCATCTTGAATGAGAAAGATCATGCCAACGTGAACATCATGGTTCAGTTTCATTGCTACCATGATCCTTCTGTTCTGACAATACAAACCCAAGCATCACTGTTCAGCAGAAAAATGAACCCTCAGACACTGAAGACTTTTCAAAGGTTTAAAGAGTCAAGTGAGCAAGTGTCAAATTCTCTACAGAGGAACTCTTATCTCAAACAATGCGATTGACCGACAAATATTTAATTCCAACACTTTTAAGTCTGATTCATCAAAGCTTGTATTTTAAAGCATTTTTAACTAGGCTTGAAATCTGCATCTGAAATCTGCACGGTTAATGCCATCACATGACTAACTAAAATAGTTAAAAAAAAATTTTAAACTACTAAAACCACCTATGTTCACTTTGTCTCCTTCCACTCAAGGAAAGTCCAGAAGCAAAGTCATTAATATACACAGTTATTTTCATCTTGAAAATTACAGCTGTTTGCAATTTCCCCAAATTTGGAGTTTGACAGAAATGTCCACCACTACCAAATTTTTGTCAATTATGTTTGGGTTTTTCAACCAACGCTCTCTGTAAGCAATACTGAACAACATTTCAGATCCCTCCTGACAGTCAAGCAACATTATCTTTGTTTTGCAGATGGAGAAGCCTGGGACAGGCAGGTTAAATTAAATGACTTGAAAAAGCCACAAACTGAGTGGAAAAGACCCAGACAAGTAACCTCCCACTTTCCTCAAACAGCCATCCATGACAGGACACCTTTCCATGTCCAATTCTTACCTCAGAGAGTTCCCTGGGTGGCTCTCCATGTGGGTCTCCAGCCCATACTTGCACGAAAATTCCTTGAAACACACTGGACAATGATAAACTTCCTCCTGAGCTGTCTTCTCTGCTTCACTGGATTGAAGCTCCTCGACAACCTTTGGGCAGAAAGGAGAAAACTGTCACAAGAACTAAATTCAAGCAACGAGCTGAACACACAATCCAGTAAGAGAGTCCTGTAACCCTTTAAAGCAGTCCATGACTTTGCTAGAGGCTACTGGTAATGACTCGCTCCACAGAGAGGAAGCTGGATCAATAAGAAACATCAGCTAGATGTGGGAACCAAAATTCTTTCTACAAAAAGGTACTCCCAGATCAAAACCTCATATTAAAGCCAGGCTATTTATAAGCCACCTAAACAGGGAACAATATGCATATGTGGGATATTCACATCTGCTGACCATTTAACTAGCATAATTTTTCCTCCTCTACTACCAACATGGCTGTCAGTCTAGGTTATTTACGCCAATGAAATACTGCCAGGCCAGCCACTAAGCTAAAATGGTCCACAGAAGAGCAAGGAAACTGCATGTTTTCTCCAGACAGCTTCTAATTACAGCAAGAAAAGAAACAGCAAACAACGAGATAGCTACCACGAGCTGTCACTTTCCTGCCATACAGAGTTTAAAAGGAATACTGTCAAGTTAAATTTGGCTTCAAATTTACATTCCATGAATGCTTAATGTATTTTTCTCTTGCATCTCAAAAGTAAAAAATTCCAATGTAAATTAATTTTTCAAATAAAAAAGCGTCTGAAGTATTTCCAAGAAAATGAGTACAACAGAAATATATAGTTTTCCAGACTATTACACTGTTGTTTGGTTTGAAAATAGATACCAGTGACTGAAGCTTCAAGGGCCTTACAAGAACACTGGAGTTATCTAAAAACAAAATGGTAAAGGTTGGGGGGGTAGGCACAGAAATCAAGGTTACCATGGAAATTCATGGCATGATTCTCATTTACACAAAGGCCCTAACTTTCAACCTAAAATAAGTAGCTTATCCCTTCACATCTGACTTTCATTGCCAAACTGAAAACAAAAGAGGAAAAAAAAAAATCAGTGTAGAATAGCAAATAAATAAAGCGGTGCAATACTTTCCATTTTAATCATCAAAGGTAGAGATTTCCAAACTGTCAATCAGGAACCCAAGTGAGGTCAAGCCTGTGCAAGGGCTGAAGCTCGCTACTGATACTTGCTATCCTTTGTATGTCTTTTCTCGTTTGGGGTCATGGGATTCTATTTTAATCTCAAAATGGGGTCGCGCAAGCAACGTTTTGGAAATCAATGAACACAGGTAGAAACGTGTGCCAGGTCTACGTACACTATCTATTCACATGATAAGTATATGTATGTATACATATTATGTACATGCACACAATATGTGAGCCTATGTACATGAGTGACAGCGTGGTGTGATGGCTAAGGTTGCATTCTCACTGGTGGCGGCAGCGGCAGCGGGAGGAGCGAGGGAGATGCGGTAGCGTGGAGGAGCCGGCAGCCGGGAAAAGAGCCGGTGCAAATGGGGATCTGCCGCAGCTTCTCTCGTGCATGTCAGTGCGCAATCTTTTCCCAGCCGCCGGCTCCTCCGCGCTGCCGCGTCTCCCTCGCCCCTCCCGCTGTTGCCACTGCCGCCGCAGGTGAGAATGCAGCCTCAGTGCGCAATACTTGGACCGGGAGGTGGGGGGGGGAACCCCAGGTCAAGCCTCGCCTTAGCCAGAAACTCACTAGATGACCGTGGGCCAGTCACATTATTCTCTCAGCCTAACCTACCTCACAGGGTTGTTTGTGAGGATTAAAAAAATGTGTTAGTTATGTAAAGCGCTCTGAGTGCCATGGCAGGGGGGCACTATTTAAAAATAATAATAAAATAATAATAATAATTATTATTATTATTATTTACGCTTCTTGGAGCTTTAAACAGCCTTGATTTTAATAGGACAGCATTTTCTTAAAAGGCACTTTCATCAACAAACAGGTAAATAGAGTACTGGAGAGGGGAGGGACAAAAATCAAAATAGGGGAGGATGCAATGACAGTTAGGCATCTAGCAAAAGATTAATTTTTGTCTGATAGAGAACCTTTTTTGTTGGAGTTCGCTCCTCTCTGTCTGTTTCAGGCTCGTGACTAAGCTTTCTCTTGGTGGACAATCGTCTACGCTTCAGAGGAGACGGGAGAGTCGTAGCTGAGGTGCTGTTCGGATCCTTCTCATGGATCTTCATGTGTCTATACATGGGAGAGAGGGAGACAGCTTTTCAGCATATAGAATAGGATTCTGACCTTATCTGTAGTTTCCATTAAAATACACACTGAAATCAATCATGAACATGAAACAAACTAATGCCTGTATGGTGCATTTTGCTTTGAAAACCAAGTACAATTCAGGATCCAATCCTATATAGCCTGCCAACTGCCACACGTGCTACTGTGAGCAATCCTATTGTACTAAGCCTTGTGCTCAGTAGTTAAGCATTTGTAGGATTGAACCAAGATATCAAACACCCTTCTTCCCTGTGCCAAAATGTGCATAACCCCAAAATGGAAGCAACACAGAACACCAATGCAAGAGTGGATTTGGGGAATCATCATGAGACAGAAACAAGGAGGCCTCTATTTACATGTCCTCCGTGTCTAGAAGACTGTGGAAACCCTAAACAAAGTCAAACTTGTGATGATAGATACATCTTGTACTTCTACTAGATGTAATACTCATGTTTGCATATCTACCCCACTGCTAAAAGCTTAAAAAGCATTAAAAGCATTTTAAGTTTGAAGCACTCATGTGATATCCAGCCCTGTTTTGGAAGTGCTCCTGCTGATGGAAGCCGCACTGAAGTGAGTGTCACTTGTGCTGACACGGTGCAGGATTTTTTAACACCCCCACCCCCCACGAAAACAGACTTTTACATTCCCTCAAAGTCATGGGCATGACAGTCAACATTAACATTAATTGTGAGAATTAAGGACCTTTAAAATCTCATTCACGTTGGGGAGTGGCTCCTGGGCTCTGTAAAATTGATGCAAGCTCTAAGGGCATTTTCACACAAGATACTCTCCACCCACCCACTATCCATGTTGCTGGGCTCCAGTCTTCCCCTATGGGTGCCCTGTAACATGTATAGTGGGTGGGTGGAGAGTGTCTTGTGTGAAAATGCCCTAAATCAATCCTGCAAGATGCAGAGTGCTTTCAGCCTAAACTCCTGATGGGATCAGGGAGAGACTGCAGCTTGCACTAGGGTCTTGCATGGGAGAATAGCTGGGAGCAGTGTGCTCCCCCACAGCTTGAGAGGTGATGTGGGGCAGCTGCTGGAATGCTACATCAGCTTCCATTTGGGTGGGGGGAGCTCTGACCTCATACACCACTCCTACAATGCTAGAGAAAAAGCGGAAATAATCCATGTCAGGGAAAGGGCTGCAGCTGCTTACTTCTCCTATCAAGCAAGGACACTAAAGGCATTTCTAGAGTAACTGGTCTTTACTCCTTGATTTATCCTGAATCACATGTATGCATGCACACACACACACACCCTGTTCATATGCTTCCAGGGAAAAGTGTAGGATAAAGTTCAGTTGCCCCAAGGTAAAATAACCATTTTCACTGCATAAGAAGCATCTCTTCTGGTGCCACCCCATAATGTGTGAATGCTCCAGGGTAGAAGGCACTGAGAATTTATTTGCAGTCTGTAGCAGAAGTAGTTCAGGGAAAAAAGAAACTATCCACTGTTCCTTATTCAGGGAACACACAACTCACAATTCTTATCTACAGCAAGTATCTGAGATACTCTCTCCATATTCACAGTCTAGTCAAGCCAGTCTTTTTCAATATTTCAGAACAGCTGGCTTTAAAAATGAAGACAAAAAGAAAGCCTGCAGGCAGAATGCCTAACAACACTGGGGCCAGTCATGACTTCCTCAGACAAATTTCTTTATTCCTTCTTGGCACTGTTTTGATTCCCTTCTCTGACCAAGCCTATACCTGTGATTCTATGGATGACAAATCTATTGCATAAAGAACAGTCATTCGCATTAATTCAGAAACAAAGAAGCAGAAACTGAAAGAGTAGCTCAGAGAACTTTTTATGCATGGACTGATGATGAACTTGAACAAGCAACAGGGGAAAAATAAACTGAGATTTCAGCACTTCCAAGATTTCACTGGCAATGTAAGAGATGAAAGAGGAAATAGTAGTTAATATCTTTTGGGTTGTTTTCCAGTTAAGATGCAAACTGAAAAGAAAGATATAGGTATTTGTGTTACACATTTAACCTTTCGACAGCATAACTGACACACAACCAATGCTATCTGAAGGGACACTAATCAAAGAGTTAGTGAAAATGTGACATACGTTAACTATGAAAGCTACTAAGGAAGATCTCACTCTGTAAATTAAGATTTATTTTTTAAAATAATGTTTAAGGTGTCTATTCTTTAAACAGCCATGCATATTAATTTAGATTTTCTTTTTGTGCTTGTTTGGAATCTGTAACTTTATTGACTTGACTTGCTGATGTGCAAGAGAGCAGACCAACAGGTTCTGCCTACAGCACAAGTTACCGTCTCTCCATGTTTAAAAGGAAACATTCTGAAATTATTGGGGAGGAAGACACCCCAGTTGCTTCTTTTGAGATCGATTGTGTAACTCAGAAGTGGAGTCATTTTTTTCTCTCCAAGGGCCACTCTGAAAATAGGTACAAGTTCCCAAAACAGCATGGAAATTGAGAGGAAGGGTGCTCAAGAAGAGATCATAGATTTGTCCCATAGATCTGTCCCCTATTCATGTGTGCATGCCCTCATCTTTGCTCCCTTAGTCTAAGCTCAGTCGTTCAGTGCTTGGGGCTAGATTGAGGGTTTGGGAAGTGGCCAAATAAAAAATAGGCATGGGGTATTTTCAGAAGTGATGGTACCACGCTTAGGCCGTTTTAACACGGACGCCCCCCCCCCCACTGCTCGAGTGGGTGGGTGTGCGCCAGTGTAAACATCACGGGTGGTGGGCGTTTGTGTGTGTGCATTCCCGCTGCACACCCAAGGAGCCCTCCGACAGAACGGGGGATGCTCCGTGGGTTGAGGTAGGTGTGCGTCTGTGTAAACGGGCATGCACACACACACCTACATCCGCCGTGCCGAAACACCCCCCACCCGTCCGTATAATAACGGCCTTAGACTCAATCCGGGTTAACGGCTGTCACCCCGCCCTGGGGTAGGCTGGTACCCAGAACAGACACGACAGTGCACTTTACCCTAAACTGTGGTAGTGCTTACCACCGTCTCTTCCCCGTGATTTTCTGAGATCACAAGCGGTGGTAACAGCTATCACGGTTCAGGGTTAAGTATGGTGAACATCTGGCAGCTGCCAAACAGAAGTGATGGTGGTTGTGACCCTGGGTTGGGGTTAAGAGTGGCGAAGTGTGGCTAAGTGTCACTTCTGAAAATACACACGGATCTCACACGGTACAGGTACCAATAGCGTTTCTGTGAAATCATTTAAAACCAAAAATAAAAAGCAAGTTCTATAAAAGGAAAGGAAATGTGTATCCTTTCCTTTGAGGCCCACTTGGTGCATCTCTACTCCCCCCTTTCACCTTTGTGTCGCTGTCATTTACTGCCCTCCTGGTTCTCTTCCCTCTTTTTTCCTGGACTTTGAATTCTGGCTTACCTTCTTCCTCTCCGAGGATACCCCCGCTCTCATTCTCGGTGACTTCAACATCCATGTTGATTCACCCTTTCCAGCCCCTAACCTCCTCCTTTGATCTCCACCTCTGGGCTGATTCCCCCACCCACACCGACGGCCACTCTCTTGAACTCATCTTCTCCAGAAACTGTCCTGTTGCTGACCTCTCCTTTGACCTTTGTCCCATATCTGACCATCACCTTCGCTTCCTTTAACCTCTCCCACCAACCCCCATTTTCTTCCCCAGCTCCACATCCCTTCTGTGATCTACAGGCTGTCAACCCTTTAGACTTCGTCTCCTCCCTCCTGTCTTCTCCTCCTCCCCTGATGCTGCCATCTCTTAACGCCTCTCTCGCCTCAACCCTCAACTCTCTTGCCCCCCCTCCTCCCGCCCCGTTCGACCCCGTCCTTGGCTCACTCCTACTATCCACTACCTCCGCTCCTGCACCCGGGCTGCTGAACGCCTCTGGCGCAAATCCCACTCCCACCCTGACTTACTCCACTACAAATTCTCCCTCTCCTCCCTCTCTTCTGCTATCTCCCTGGCGAGGCAACACTACTATGCCTCCCGGGTTGAATCCTACTCTCGTGACCCTCACCGCCTCTTCTCCATCTTTGACTCCCTTCTCAAGCCCCCCTGCCCCCCTCTCTGCTCAGGACCTCGTGTCATTCTTCACCTCAAAGATTGACAAGATCCGCCAAGACATTGCTTCCCACCCATCTCCACTCCCTGCTCCCTCACCATTCCCTCCCTCCACTCTTCTCTCCTCCTTTCCTCCTGCCTCCCTTGAGGAAATGTCCTCTCTGCTCTGTTCCGCCAGCCCCTCCACCTGCCCTCTCGACCTCCATTGCTCCCACTGTTGCCCCCCCCTTTCTACATGTCATTAATATCTCCCTCTCCACTGGCTCCTTCCCCTCCGCCTTCAAACATGCCACTCTCTCTCCCATCCTCAAAAGGTCCACCCTCGATCCTTCTGACCCCTCTACTTACCAGCAAGTCTCCCTCCTACCCTTCACCTCTAAGCTTCTAGAACGTGTTGTCTACTCCCGTTGCCTGGATCTCCTCTCTGCCAGCTCATCCCTGGACCCTCACCAATCTGGCTTCCACCCCCTTCACTCCACGGAAACGGCCCTTGCCAAGATCACCAACGATCTACTGGTTGCTAAATCTACTGCCTCTACTCCATTCTTGTCCTCCTTGACCTCTCTGCTGCTTTTGACACGGTCGACCACTCACTCCTACTGGACTCTCTTTGCTCCCTAGGCTTCTGCGGCTCTGTCCTTGACTGGTTCTCCTCCTACCTCTCTGACCGCTCCTTTAATGTGTCTCTTCCCAATTTCAGCTCCCCCTCCCGGTGAGGGTTCCCCAAAGCTCTGTCCTGGGCCCTCTTCTCTTCTCTATCTACACCGTCCCTTGGCAAACTCATTGCCTCCCACGGCTTCCAATATCACCTTTATGCTGACGACACTCAGCTCTCTCCCCCCTTCTGTCCAAGCTCGCCTCATCAACTGTCTCTCTGATATCATTCTCCACTTGGATGTCCCGACGTCAGCTCAAGCTCAACATGGCTAAGACTGAACTCCTTATTTTTCCTCCCTACTCTTCCTCCCCCTCTTCCCTCTCCATCCTTATTGATGGAATCACCATCCGTCCTGTCCCCCAAGCCCGTAGCTTGGGCTTTGTCTTCGACACTCACCTTTCCTTCAAACCTTACATCGACTCTGTTGCCAGGTCCTGTCGCTTTGCCCTCCGTAACATTGCACGGATTCGCCCCTTTCTCTCTGTCTCCTCAGCTAAAACCCTTGTTCATGCCACGGTCATCTCTCGCCTTGACTACTGCAACCTCCTCCTCGCTGGCCTCCCCCGCTCTCATCTGTCCCCCCTTATTTCCATCCAAAACTCCGCTGCTAGGATCATCCACTCGGCCCGTCGCTTCGACCACGTGCAGCCTCTCTTCTCCTCATTTCACTGGCTCCCCCTTCCCGCACGCATCCTTCACAAACTCCTGGTATTTACTTACAAAACCCTCCACAACCTGCCTCCCCCTTACCTCTCAGCCCTTATCTTCTTACACACTCCTGCACGCACTCGCCACTCCTCCTCTGTCCCCTCCCTTGCTCTCCCTTGTCTTCCCCTGCTCACCTAACCGCCTTCGTCCCTTCTCCCATGCCTGGAACTCCCTTCCTCCCCACATTTGCCTCGCCCCCTCCTTCCGCACATTCAAATCCCTCCTCAAAACCCACCTCTTCCTTGCCGCCTTTCCCAACGCCTGTTAGAACTTCCCGCTCAATACTTATTGTCTGCCCTCCCCACAGACTCCTGCCTAACTGCAACCAAGCCAAGCACGTGCACCTGAGACTTCGCATCCGCTTGAATGTTTTTATCCCTTGTCTCTCCCTATGTCCCCTCTCCTTGTCTTTCCCCTCTGTCTCTATTAGATTGTAAGCTGTAGGCAGGGACCGCGTCTATCTCATTGTTCTGTAAGGCGCCAGGTACACAGCTGGCGCTATACAAATGCTTATAATAATAATAATAATAATCCTGCTTTCAGCATCCTGAGAGTTTATTCCTTCAGCAGGTTGAATGGGTTTTGCTGTATCCAGTAAAGGCAGAGTGAAAGATGAGTACAAGAATGCTCAAGGTAAGTTTTAAGATAAGAGGATGTAAAGAATCACAATCCTTGCCTTCTCCATTTTTTTGTATGGATAGAAAAACCGGTCACTACCTTGAGAAACCATTATAACTCTGTTCTGGATGCAAGATAATTCCAGTTCCACTCCACATGCAAGACTGTACACACTATTGTTAAAAAAATTAAATGCTCCTCTTTACTTCTTTAACGTTCATTCATTTTCAAGCCTTTTAACTGTGAACAACACAGTAGCATATAAACAATCCTTGAAGTGCAGTGTACAAAATACTGAACTTCACATTTTGCTGCGGTAGCCATTTTGCACATGCGCATTACCAGGATGAACGAGGTACATGGTAAGCGGTACACAGTAAATAGTAAATGTTGCAGAGATCTCGACTGCTACTGATAACATGCTGAGATGTTGGTAACTGTTCTCAATTTCCATGAGACTGTAAAACCATTCTTGCTTCAGCCCTAATTACTATTAAAAAGTGCATTTCCCTAATTTTGCAATCCCTGAAATGTTTCTTTTGCTCCCCTGCATCAAGAATGGCATAGGTCTAACTCTAACAAAAGCAAAGGGGTCTGAGCTACTGCACTTTCTCCTTGCTGTTTGTGCATGCATAGCTTATGCTCACAAGGGGCTCTTATATTTTCAGAGCAGAGCGTAGAAAATATAGATATCCTCGATGATCAGAAGTCAAGCTGTCTGGTGACCTAGAACACTTCTGTGGGAGACAGGAAGATTCTTTGGAGTTGGAAGATAATGAAAATCAAGAGGTGATCTTTGTGGAAAGATTGTTCAGATTCTGACTTCCCATGCTATGCACTTGTCTACAGCATGTTGCTAACCCTCTCTCTCTCTGCTTTACCACTAAAAGCCTTGGAAGTTGTTTAAGCCTGAGCAACTTCTGGAAATGTTGTAAGAGCTTTTTATTTGGGCCAGGTGTTTGGCAGGTTGGGTGGGGTGATTAGGGGAAGGAGATTTTTAGATGTTTTTATTGATTGGAAGCTGCCCTGAGCCTTGATGGGAAGGGCACATACAAGTTTAAATAAACTAAACTAAAACTAAACTAAACTAAACTAAACGTCTAAAGAGAGGATGTGGTTGCTATGTTGGTCCTAAAAGCAATAGCTGGAGACAAAGCAGTTCAGAGGTAACTACTTTGTTACCACTAAAATGCTCCCTAGGTCCTTTTTCATTATAGGAGGTCTTTTCTCCCCTACGTATGATTTTTTGATGCAATCTCATCTATGCATGTAACATTTCCAGAAATTATGACGCATGGAAAAAAAATTCATAGCATACATGCAATGGTTTTCCATTTACCCCAGAATTTCTAAATTTTCCCAGCAGAAGTTTTCTCATCTCTGCTCCGAGAGGCTTAGGTGAAAGGAGAGGCGAACTTGGGAAGATACAGGGATACATCTGTGAAATTGAAAAGCTGAGGTGCTTAGCTTAGCTTTAAGTAGAGGGGGATTCGAGCTAAATTACTTGTTGACATCTATCTCAAAACAAGTGGAAGAACAAACATACGTATCCTTGCAGCATACGTTAGAATAAGAAGAAAGCCACACTGAAGTTGGCACCTTTGTAGAGATACTCGCCGACAGATGCACGACTTCAAAACATCAAACCCTCTGTTACACTCACTATTCTATGGATGTCTAAAGTTGATCAGACAAGCAATAGATCGGTTGCATCAACCATAATTTGATTGATAAAACTGTTGTGTCTACAATATACTATCAATTTGGGTGGTTCTTTTCCCTAGAACTTTTGCTGGACTGTGATTTTCTTCTCTGCTGACAACTTGCACACAGACACTGACCAAAAGTGGGGGAAGAACCTTTAGTGTCCATGAACTGCACCCCACATACAGATGATTCTCTTTCTACACAACAGGCCAAATTCTGTCTGGGATTCAACCCCTTCACATTTAAACAAGGTGCTCACACAGTTCAGACTGACTAGAATGTTGTCCATGATGGCAAAGAAAGTGGCTCAAGAGAGATCTTGATGTGCCAACTTCAATTCTACATATCCCACTCCAAATGTCTGTGCTGTTATTTTTTAGTTCTGCTTGGCAGCTCTAACGTTTGCCAAGTGGCCTAGGACAAAGCCACTACAGATTTGGTTTTGCCATCAGAACGAAGCTATAGGAAGAAGGCAAACGATGGACGATGGTCTTGACCAGTACTGGCTTTGGCAGCTGTCATTCAACACAAAGACAGTCAAGCCTCTCTCTCTCCAGTCTTTGTGCGATGACTGGAGCTTAATTCTGCAATACAGTAACATTACACCCCTGGATTAAAGCTCCAGTTGCCTGCTTGAAATGCATACAGTCAATCTCTACTGGCAATGCATTTTCAGTCCTAACAGTTACTGGCAGTAGCTACTTATAGGAATGAAATTCACTCAGCACTTTGCCAGTTGTAATCACTGGGATCAGAAAGATGTAGTTAATTGTTTGCTTGGTTCTTTCAAATGGCAATGTTTGCTATTCATATCCTCCCGAACAGGCTGGCCTTAGGGTTGGGCAGTCGGTCTGGGCCCTGCAGTGGGAGGGTGCAACAGAAAGTACTGGCCCCAGTAGCCTCAGGAACAGTGGTGGAGTTCTGCTGCTCCTCCAGAGGCTAGTGGGCTGGGCAGGCTCTCTCTGACGGCCCTCCACAAAGCGCCTGGCCCAGGGGTAGAGAGAGACACTCAGGAGCAGCAGTGTCCCTCCTCCCCAAGTGACAGAGTCCTGCTACTGGGCAGCCACCCCACAATGCTGTCCCGGTTGGGGTCTCGCCCTACTGCTGACCCTCTAATTGTGCTCCCCACCCTCTCTTTCCGGTCTCTGAAGTCCTGACCCTGCCTCCTGTCAGGCAGCTCTGCTCCAGGGCCTTATCTGAGGCAGGCCCTGCTCCCCAAACACTTCACAATAAGTAGGGCCATACTTGGAAGCCAGAAACCCAAAGAGTGCAATCCTGTCCTCAAGTTAATGGTTCAGCTCCCACTAATTAATGGATGAGGATCGCACCCAAAGCCTATAAATGTGGTGCCCAGTCCAGGCCTTTCAAATACATGAGCAGTCCAGGGGACAGCTTGCATGTATATAAACAAAGAAAAACACCCCTAAATGCTCTACTGGCACAAGGTTTTGATTAAAAGCTTCACTGCAGAGATCTTTAAAGCAGTCATGTGGTACTAAATGACTAATGACCAAGATAGGCAAGGAGAGACTAACGGCACGAAAATCCTGCATGGCTACTGCAAAACGAATAAGAAGCTTAACACAATACACCGGAACACAGTGACCTCAGCAGAAGAACTGGGTGTCACACACAGATCCCTGTAGTTTGTGTTGGAAACGCTTGTTTTAAAATTTAATTGTAAATGCACATACTATCAATTATTCCACAGTGGTAAACGTATATTGTACTTTACAGCTTTGTTTTAGAATTGGACTATAAGGATTTGTTTTAAAATATGCAGAGCAGTCACAGAACAGCAGGCAGACTCCTCCCTGCCCTGTATCCTTGTGAAGTTATGAAGGAAGCTTCATGATAGGGTAGAGGTTTTCCTGCAGGCAGAAATGGAGCCTGGGTGGGAAAACCAAAGTCTAAACAATGCATAACACGCTACTAGGCTTGCCGTATATGCAATTTTTAAAAGAGGACACATGAGAAATACAGGTCACAGGGTTACCATTGGCATCAATGCAGTCCTGCAACCTGTATTTCTCATAAGGGCCCTCTAAAAATGTGCATATATGGCAACCCTACATGCTAGCTACACTGCCAGCCAATTAAATGTTCCTCTGCATGTCCCTATTTTCACTTTCTCCAAAAGGCTTTTAAAAGGTTGCTGACTCGGTAGGACAAAAGTGACCAAAGAATAAAGTTTTCTGAAGTGCCTCAACAGCTTAGGAAAAGCAAGTCCCATTCCAAAGGAGCCCAAATCATTAAAAAAAATATTCAACCTAAATTTAATCTTTGGTACGATGAACAAAAGCATACGAGTGACACCCCCATGTTATTACAATGATACCGAAAGCTTATCCACCAAACTAATCAACATTAAACTAAGATTTCAAAATGCACTCATGATTACTTTTGGACTCTGGTAAACTTTTCTTTTGTGGAACTGCTAATAAAGCTTATTAACTAGGCAATATTGCATATTATCAAGCCCAAAAGGAAAAGCTGTCTAACGTCTGCTAGCACATGCAATATAAGTGGCTGAATGGTAAAGAACGCATATTATGTTATTATGTAAATGTTATTAATTTACATTTGAATAATTTTTTATCCAAGAAAAGGGCCACAGTCCTGAAATCATTTTCTCTAGAGTAATTCCATTGACTACAATAGGATTACTACAGATTATTATTAATAATAAACATTAATATAGCACCAGCAGTGTCCCTGGTGCTTTAGTTATTATTAAATACAGGTCCCTGTCCAGTGGGTATCTGTGGCCTTTTTTACACAGGCCACGGCTGTGGGGGTGGGACATGTGTGTGCATGCCCTTCCCACCCTGCATGTGTGCGCACACAGGTGCACGTCCATCCACCCCCCCACATCCCTATGCATGCCCCCGCATGGAGCAACTGGCATTTTCACTGGGTTGCTCCGTGTGGGGGCAACGGGTGGAGGCTGATGCGTGTTACGCAGGAGCACACATGCACACCCACCCACCCACCCCTGCTGTACAAAGGCATCCGTGAGCGTGTCTCATTTTAAAAGGGCCTAAGATAGATATGGATGAGGGGAATATAGGGAGACACACACACATTCCCATTTATTACAGATGGGGAATGGAGGCTGAGCGGTTGTGACTTGCCCAAGGCTACCTAGTGAGTTCATGGCTAGGGTGGGGTTTGAACGCTGGCTTTCCAGGTCCAAGCCACTACACCACACTGGCTCTACGTGGTTTTAGGATGTTAGCAAATACTTACCCAACATAATATGGTAGATTTTTGAAGAAAGGGATAGGCAAATAAAGCCAGAGAAAACATGCGTTAATGTTACTATTTCCATTTTAGCTAATGGCATTACTAAAATTAGGTCTTTAGCTCACAGGTTCCCCAATTGTGGGGTTTAACCCCAAGTGAAAATAAACAGAAAATAATAAATAAATAAAACAAACAAAATAAATAAGCAAGGTCATGCCATTCACAGAAGGGGTTCTGATCTTTATTGATATTTGCTAAGCTTTGCATGCCTTTCTTGCTGTCAGGGGATTATAATGGGATTATATTAAAAATCTCAAAATGGGGTCACAGGTAAAACATTCAGGAATCAGTGTGCTAATTATTTTGGCAAAGTAAGATCTGAACAGGACGAACTGTAAAAGGTGTTGCTCCTCTGCAAGACTTGCTGTGATAAAAAGAATATCTCGAGGTCTAATTCATTTACAATTAAGTCAGTGCGCTCAATGAGATCTAGACAGATGCAAATGCATTCTCATTTTTGATCAACATCCTCCCTGCTCTCTGGCAAAAGAGCAGTCAACACCTCAAAAATACAAGAGGCAAATATCCTAACCAAACACTTGATGCTGCTTTGACAGGAATTAATTCATCAGCAGCGAGAGTCTGTACATGACTTTTAATAAAAAGCTTTCTCAAAGGGAATAGTTGTTGTTTATTTGCAGCGTTAAACATAATTATGCAAGTAAAGGTGGGAAGGCGGAAATCCCATGTAAGCTTCCCATACTAACCCAACTGACTGACTAAGGATAATTTGCTGAATCCTGGACCGGGATCCGGCCAGCTGTCCTTTAGATGTGTCAGCCTGATTGCTAACAGGGATTGGGGAGGGGCTGCGCGGCGGCACAGCCCCATCCCCCACGCTCTTCCGACCGCCCTCAGGGAGACGGACAGGCGCAGCGGCCAATCAAGCCACTGCACCCGATCCCGTATTGTGGTCGGGGCCACGATCCGGGATGGGCCAAAGGTAACACACTTTACTTTTGGCCCATCCCGTATCGTGGCCACTCTAACCACAGTTCTCGACCTCCGGCCAGCCTGAGGTCAAGAACCGTGGTCAAGCTTGATCCCGGCCGGAGGTTCACAGTGGTGAACATCTGGCCTGGACCAAACAGACGTTAAAGGAAACGCCACCACCACAGGGAATCCACTGGGGTTCACTGTGGTGAAAGGCGTTTTCGTAACGTCTGAAATTACCCTAAGAGGCACCTTACACTAATTCAGGCCATTTATACACAAACATTTTCTATAGTGTAGTTAATGGAGGTGGCATCTGCTGAGCAGTTATTGGCTAGTATACAGAACGTGTATACGAACAGTAGTAATTCAGTTCTCTCCTAGTCGTGTCAATTGTTCTTATCTGCCAATGGGCCATTAGCATGCACCCAAACCTATCAAGCCCAGTTTCCTAAAGTGGAGGAAGACAATGCTCTGTGTGAATGAGATACTTTATTTAGTGATCAGCCATACATACAAATAAACTGAAAATCAATAGATAAAAGAAAAAGACGATAATCCAATACAATATAGAACACTAAATAGCTACCAAATTTTTCCTCTAACAAAAGATTAAGAAGGCAAAAGTTGTCACTAAATTAATCCTATCATTTGTAGAGGTTAAGATTTCAATTTTATGGCTCATTGGTAAAACTTCTCTACCCTCTATTAATAGTGAAATCCACTGCGTCCTTAGCTCTGAGTAAAATTAACAATTAAAAAGTACATGCGGAAGATCTTCAGGTTCCTTAAATTCACGTGGACACATATTCTAAAAGAATAAGATAATTTTGGAAAGTGACCCTTAAGTATTGCTGAGTCAAACAACTGAAAGCACAATAATAAAAAGGATCTACATAAAGAGGGCTTGCTTACAGAATCAAGATATCTTTCTCTATTAAAAATAATTTTGAGCATTGGGCAATCTTCAAAGGCGTAGCCTTCAAAGAGAAGTTCTTAGCAAGATCCTCCTGACTCAATATATCATTCACTCTGTTTAACGATAGCGTTCCTTTGCAGATCATTTCCCCCTAGAAGATATGTTGATGAAAAATCAAAATCTGACAAAGAATTAACCAACTTAAGCCAAGGGTATGAACTGTTTCCTTTGTAATCTAACTGCTCTTTTAGGCAAAGATAGGGTAGCGTGTTTGGGCCTAGATCATTTAATCTTGACCAATATTTTAAGATGGAAAGAACAATTCTACTATAGACCAAAAAGGTCCCTGTCTCTGAGTGGAACAGAGAGGATGAAGTGTAACAATCGCCATTGAAATTTGTTTTGCACACGTTCCAGGCCCTTGGCTGACAAATAAGCCCAGATCTCTGCCCTTTATAATATCTGGGTCAAAAGTTTGGCTCTAAATACTCTTAAGAGCTGAAGGAATTTTCGATCTCTCAGAGGAATTAATAAATTTCAAGATACCCTTAGAAAAGTTGGTGAGTTTTTAAATCAGGCTGTTCCGTTTATGGTGGCCAGGGGGTGCACTGGAAGAAACTGTTTGGCTGGCCTGTGCTAGAAAAGGAGGGCTGTCTCCAAACCATCCATTGTCTATGCCTGTGGCCATTATCTTCTCCTCTTACTAGAAGGACTGAGGAATTGCTTCTCCTCAGATGTTGGTGAAGAACAGACTGTGGTACACCCTGACTTGGAACTCATATGTCCTTCCCCCCCTTTGGTTTACTGCCAAAGGGGTCTGCGGAACCAACTGTTACTCTGACCCTACTGTATTGTGTCCTTGATTTGAAGGTTTATTGTTGAAGTTTGGATGGAGCTAAGATCTAGGACTATTCCAGATATTCCTGGTTCTTCTTCATTGGGTTATGATTTGGGCCAACTTCCTTCTAAGGATTCTACAAAAGATTCCAAGATAAGATCGCTGGTTGATAAAACTAATTCGACTCAGACAAAACTCGCTATTCTCTCTCCCCCCACCCCATTCTAGACCACTTCAATTGCAAGAGTTTTCTTCCAATGTTATTGGGGATACCAAAGACATTTTAACTTCTACTATTTGGGATACGACTTCTTGTTCCCATGATTCATGTGATTTTCATTGTGAAGACTCTGTTTTACTTTATTTAAAACATTTAGAGAAATCAGTTGGTGATATAAAATAAATAAAATAAAAATGGATTCTGATCTCCAGCTGTTTAAAGCTGAACGAATGAAGGAATTAGGTGCTAGGTTCCTAACTATAACTAATTCGTTAAAAGCTATTACAGATTCCTTTTTTGACTTTAAAGTTTTAGTAGGGGAACTCTGTTTAGAATTCTTGAATTCTGAGAAATCTCCTTGAAAGTCATGTTTGTGAGGCATTTACCCAGACTATTGACTCCTGCTTGCGTAAAGTTTTATCTCATGATAAACAGTGGGAGTTTTTTCAAACTGTTCCTCAGCTCTTATTCGATTGTTCAGTGTCTACCCCCAATTCTCAAATGGCCCTTTTTAAATTGGCCGTGGGTGCAGGGGGATGGGTGTGCGTGCAGGCATGGGGGCGGCTGTACATGGCCACACACCCATCTCCACCCATGGAGCAATTACTGTTGTGGCCAATTGCTCCCTGAGTGGGCGATGGGTGGAGGTGCGTGGGTTGCACGAGTGTACATGCACCCCCACTCACCCGCCACAGCAGTCACACGGGTGGCTCCTCATAGCCATGCAGCAGATCTACATGGACATTTTTCAAATGTGGGCACGTTTCATGTAAAAAGGGCATTTGACTCATCAGTCAAGTTTATCTCATTTTGATTTACCTCAGATAGAAGCTGTTATTAATTCACATGTTTCTTCTAAACTGGTCGCAAACCCTGGGGTTTGGCCCCAAGTTATGGAATATAAATGGACTTTGGCCCTTATTTTTAATTTTTCCTTTAAGGCTAGTAGAAGATTTCTGGCTAAGGACACTTCTTTTAGCTTTTACATTCTTCAGGAATTTGTTGGGTTTTTTAAAATGGATTTTCGTCTTCCATCATCAATGATCAAACGTATCTGTTCCTTGTATAACAAGAGTTATTTTTTAAGATGGGAGGTAGAATTCATTGACTGGATTATAACAAGAAGGATTTGGTCACTGCGTAAACTTTTAAAGTCATCTGGAATTTTTATTTGGAGTGTAAAAAATACATTAGCAAGAGCAATATTGGCTTCCAGTAATGGAGCTGGTTTTGCTGATTCTACTGGAGACTTACAAGTCCATCCTACTATTAAGAGGGAAGGTGACTTTCTACTCACTCTTTGTCATATTCTAGTATTTCTTCCCCTTTACTGCCAGGTTCAGCTAGTTGGATAACATGGGAAAAGACTGGCCTACCAGACGACAATTATTGTTGGTTTGCTTTTCTATCGAAGGATCTGTTGATGCATCTCCAGCACTTGCTTTAGATTCTGATTTGGTACCTCTAATATGATAAATACAGTGGTTCCCAATTTAGATAGCGCTCCACTTCAGACTCTACATTAATAATTTAGATAAAATGCAACCTGCTTGGAATGGAGCTGTTTGTATCAGTGATTTAGTTGTAGAGACAACCCAGTCTGATGAGACTGTTCATCCTCCAGATTGCTCCAATTAATCCATACATTTCTTTTTTATCTTGGAATATCTCTGGATGTAGGAATAAATTGGAAGATAGAGACAGGGTTGATTTTCTACATTCCTTTGATATCTTTTTTCAGGAAGCTTGGCTGAATGGAAATGACTCAATTGAATTTATTGGTTACCATTCTTTTTGCCAAGCAGGCTGAAAGATGTCCTTTCAAAGGTGTATATCAGGTGGTTTAGCTATTTGTCTTTCTATAAATTTCCCTGGTTCTTGTGAGATATTGCCAGTCTTTTCTGAACATTTTCAAATTTTACTTTGGGAACTGCAGAGGAAAATTCAGTTATTGATCGTTAACATATTCCTCTGTATTCCTTTTATTTAGATAGTTTATAGGCAGGGTTGGAAGAGTTACTTGATGCTTTAATTTAACAATACCCCAAGGCCTTTTTAATTTTGCTGGGTGATTTCAGTGCTAGATTAGGTTCCACCTCATGTGACTAGTCTAATCTGAGCTGTTATGATGCTCAAATCAGGAATTCTAGAGATTTGTGTATCGACTGTTATGGGGAGTTTGAAAGTTTCTTGGGTAAATTTAGTTTAATAACTCTGAATGGTAAATCTTCACAAGTTATTGAAGAGAATTTCATGTGCCTTGAAAAAAACGGAAATAACGTGATCGATTATAGTGCTGTCCCAATAACAATTTGACGTTTATTCGTCCGATTTTCCTGTTATTTTTTCTGTTATTTTCTAAGTGATCACAAACCACTTACCACTCAATTGTGTCTTTCTGAAAACCTTCCTTTATTGTTGCCATCTAACTCCTTAGTATCTCTTACTCAAGCTAGTAGAGTGTCCATGAAGTGGTCACCGAACTTAGAATTAACTATTTTGAATAAATTTAAGAAGCCGGATTTGCTTTCTTTTTGTGATAGGATACTCACCTCTGACTCAGCTTCTACTATTCAAGAAAGTTATATGAATGCTTTTACATCTATGGTTTCTAAACCTCCCAAGGATCATCATTTTGCTCATTTTACTTTCCTTCATAAACATAAGTGGTATGATGGGGAATGTAAAATGAACACAATAGCTATTATTAAACTTTGGAAGGATATTAAAGTTGGGTTCTTCTCAGTCTTGGTTAGACTTTACTGATACAAGAAGAAACTACAAATTGTTACTCAAAAAGAAGGAAGGTTTGTATGTGGACTCTTTATGGACAAAATTAAAACTTGCAGCTTTTACTAAGGATTCAGCCAAATTCGGGTGATTAATAGTCTTGGGTACTAATTCTTTACCTTCTAATATGGACTCTCCAATTAGTCCCCAGGAATTAAATGTTTTTTTCCAAGGCATTTTAATAGACCATCTACTATAGAGGATGATGATTTATCTATTAGTAATTTTGTACAAGTATGATTCTGTCACTGTGATAAATCAGTGGCAAATTACTACTGAATAAAGTGTCAATAGTCAGCTGGGGAAGAACAGAGACAAATTCACTCTGTGTAGGGATTCTCAAAGCTTTCCCCCCTATTGTTGACCATTTTGTGTGCACATATAGGATACTACATCAGGTTTCTTGACAGGGAACCAGAGAATGACTTCGCTGTATTAACTTCCTCCAACAACATAGTCCGGTCCTTTCTGGTAGCTAGAGGACCCAGAACTGTAAGGCTGTGATCCACAAGCCACTTACTCTGGAGTAATTCCCCATTAAAGTGGTGTTGGATGTCTCTACTATGTAGGGATATTGAACTCCTAGGCCACAATCCACAAAACACTTCTTCCAGAGTAGTCCCATTCAAGCCTTCTGGGCTTCACGAATCTCAACCTAGGAACTCAATATCGCTACACAGGAAACAGAACACATCTTAATCTCAACCCTCATCCCCCAACTGTGATCCTCCTTCCTCACTTATTTATAATCTTGTTGAACACCTGTGGTAACTGCAAAAACTGCTTATGTGGGAAAAACAATGACCAGAAATACATTTCATCTGGTTTTCTTTTAATGAATCTTAGCAGATGCAAACAAAAGATGTGCCTAACTCATAACGTGCTCACTTGCTATGATCACCATGCACTCCTCTGAGAAATATGGACTCTGAATTGAAGCCTCTACTCTGGGATTTCCATGTTATTTGTGACACAAAGCAGAGCTGTGTAACTGAGATAGTCAGTTTCAATTCGGCCATTAGATAGGTCTTTCTTACTGCCTTTTAAAATAGCGTAATAGTGGGTATTATGACCTGAGAAGACAGCAGGAAAGGTGCCCATCGACTCATTTTCAGGAAAGTTCTCTTAAAAAGTTTACTCAGGAGAAGCTGCTGTACTAGAGAGGTTACTCAAGCAGTTTGGACAAATCAGTACCAGAGATGTCATATTTACATGCCAAAACTATTGAGACTGGCTTAAAATGGAGAAACAGTTAGTCAGTTTGGGATTATCTTTATTTATTTCTGGGTTTTGAACCTTCAGGAAACTCAATGTAGTAACCTTCCAAAGCTGTTCTCTACAACTTGCAAAGGGCTAGATTCTTACTTTTTCAAAATGAAAGCAAGCCTAGATCCTCGTGATCTTATCACAAGTCTCGGAACTTTAGGCTTTCAAACAACATTATGTTATGAGACTCAAAATTAAATTCGAAGACCTGGCAACCCTCGAATATAACTTTGTTCCAAGTGCAAAACAGATGAGTGGTTTGTGATGGTGCTGTCAACTTACATGAATATGCATTTTCCAAACTGGAAGCCAACAGCCTACGCATGAGCTGTAACATGCAGTCAAAAAGATTAGTAAGAAAATGAGTGTGCAAGAGTTAGGCTACAGCTCAGGACTGGTTTCTTTGTTTCCATCTTCTAGAGTGTGCTTTTAAGTGACAGTTTATTGCTAATGAATGGTCTCATTTAAATTTAAAAAAGAGAAAGCTGACAGTGAGTGGTAAACTCTTCTGCTTGCTAGTTCTAGCATGCTAAACCAAAACAGGTTGGGCAGGTTAGAGGGAAGGAAAAAAGTTAAATCTAGACATGTGTTAAGGTGGAACTAAAGCCAGTACAAACACAGTTAGACACACAATCACACAAAGGCTTTTCTCCTCATTTTCAAAGCACCCTTTGTACTTCCCTATGAAACCTAACACACTAGCATACCGCTGCGCTATTAGTATACTATGTTTTTTTCATTAAAGTTGTCCTCAAACAGTGCCCCCTAATGTAGACAGCATTGTTAATAAGCATCACCCACATCAACCTGTTCTATATAAATAGTGGGGACTCCAATCAGTTGGGTAAGTGGATGTAATCCTGCACAGCTGACGGATTCTGACCACAGAGCATTTATTCTTAGCAGTGCTGATCACAGATAACAGTAAAAGCTGCCCCACAATTAACACTACTCTTAAATCAGGGGTGGGAAACCTTCTCTCCCAGGAGCCACTTTGAAAATTAGTACAAGCTCTGAGGACCACACAGACGTTGGGGTGAGGGTGCTTAAGAGATGTGCTCAGCATGGGGAAAGAAAGGAGAGAGTCCAGATCATGGATATGTGCCATTGATCCATCCCCTATTCCTCTGTGCACACCCTCATCTTTGCTCCCTTCACCCAAGCTCACTCTTTCAGTCCAGGGGCCAGATCCAGGAACTGCCAAGTGGCAAGTATTATTAATTATTATTATTAATATAGCACCAGCAGGGCACCTGGCACCATACAATCAGTAGTTATAGACAAGTCCCTACCCCAAAGGACTTACAATCTAGGAGAGTCTAGAAAGGGGGAGACAAGGGAGAGGTGAACATAAGGAAAGACAAGGATACATGCACGAGGTTGAGAAAACACAGGTGCATGTGCTTAAACTTAGTTACAGGGAAGAGATTCTGAGTGAGCGATGAGGATGGAATTTCACTCATGCCAAGTCTTTTGACTCATGACCATGGAAAACCTGAGAGAAGAGATAGGTTTTCAGGAGGGATTTGAAAGTTGGGAGGGAGGGAGCAGAATGAATGTGACCACGTGGGGCAGCAAGAGGGAAGGGGCGAAGACGTTTAGAGGAAGAGGTGAATCACAAGCAGCCGAGGGTGGGGGCAGAGGAGGAGCAGAGCTCCCGGGTAGGTGTGGTGGGATACAAGACTGGCAATATATGGGGGAGCAAGGTCATGAAGAGCCTTGAAGGTGAAGACCAGGAGCTTGTGTTGAATGCATAGAGGGAATCCCTCCAGTAGAGGGAGCCAGTGTAGGGAGGAGAGGAAGGGCTGAACATGGTCAAAGCGATGGACAAAGTGGATGACTTTGGCAGCAGAGTGTTGAATGGAGATGAGGGGGGCGAGATCAGAGCAGGGAAGGCCAGTAAGGAGGAAGTTACAGTAGTCACGGTGAGAGATGATTAGAGCATGGACTAGGGTTTTTGCAGTGGCAACAGTAACGCAGGGCTGGATTTTAGTGATATTATATAGGGCAAAGTTGCAGGATTTGGCAACAGCCTGGATCTGGGGAGTAAAGGAGAAGGAAGAGTCAAAAATGAATCTCAGCTTACACGCCTGAGCGACAGGCTGGATGGTGACACCCTCAATGGAAATGGAGAGGGAAGCAAGAGAAGAATGTTTTGGAGGGGAAGACTAGGAGTTCGGTCTTTGCCATATTAAACTTGAGTGGGCAGCAAGACACCCAAGCAGAGATGTCAGCGAAAGTCAGCAATATCGGACTGGGTGGAGGAGGAGAGCACAGGAGTGGAGAGATAGTGTTGCGTGTCATCAGCATAGAAGTACTATTGGAAGCCATGAGATTCAATGAGTTTATTCAGAGAAAGAATGTAAAGGAAGACGAGAAGGGAGCCCAGGACAGAGCCTTGGGAGAACTCTCACAGAGAGGGCAAGTGACATAGAAGAGGTACCAGCAAGAGAAACGTTGAAGAAGTAGCTTGAAAGATACGAAGAGAACCAGTCAAGAACAGAGTCCCAGAAACAAAGCGAGCATAGCGAATCCAAGAGGAGGCCATGGTAGACCGTGTCGAAGGCAGCAGAGAGATCTAGGAGCACAAGAATGGAGTAGCGGCCGTTAGATCTGGATAAGAAAAGGTAATTAGCAATTTTGGCGAGGGCAGTCTCAGTCGAATGGAGAGGGTGGAAGCTCGATTGAAGAGGGTCAAGGGAGGAATCCAAAGAGAGGAAATCAAGACACCGCGTGTAGACCACCCACTCTAGGAGCTTAGACGCGAAAGGTAGGAGTGAAGCGAGGCAATAGCTGGAAGAGTCAGAGGTGTCAAGAGTGGCCTTCTTAAGGATAGGGGAGACAGTGGCATGTTTGAAAGCCAGTGGAAATGGCCCAGTAGAAAGGGAAAAAGTGAGGATGTGCAGCAGAGAAGGCGCAGCGGTGGGGGTAATCGCTGTTAGGAGATGAGGGGGGATGGGATCAAGGCAGCAGGTGAAAGGGTTTGGATGAAGAGATGAGGAAAGTGACCTCATCAAGGAATGCTGGAGAGAAGGAGAAGAGAGGCAGGAGGGGGAATAGCAGGGAAAGAAATGTGGGAGGAAGAAGGTTGAGGAACAATCACAAGGCTGATTTTATCAATCTTGTTGAAAAAAGGAGAGAAGATCCTGTGCAGAGAGAGAGGAAGGTGGGGGTTTTGGGAGTAAGTTTAGACTAATGTGGAGTAATAGTGGTCTTTGGCGAGGGAAAAGGCATCACTAATTGCAGAAAGAGCAAACTTGTAGTGGATGAAGTTGGCAAATTCACAAGACTTCTGCCAGAGGTGCTCTGCGACTCGAGAGCAGGAACGGAGGCGGTGGATAGTAGGGGTGAGCCAAGGATGGGAATTTATACGATGGATAGGACACGAGGGGAACAAAGAAGTCAAGGATGGAAGAAAGAAGAGTTGAAGGCGGAGACAGCAGAGTCCGGGCAGGTGATAGAGGAGACAGATGATAGAAGGGGGGAGAGGGTGGAAGCAAAGTCATGAGGGTTGATGAATTGAAGGTCACAGAAGGAGTGGGAGGCTGAGGAAGCAGAAATGAGTTGTGAACCACATTTGGTCCCAGGGCCTGAGGTTCCCCACCATCACCTTAAACACATGATGGGACTCAGCACACCTGCCCTTCTGCGCAGATTTTGGCTCCAGGAATTAAACCAAAACCAAAAACATGCAGAGGGTTTGTCCCGTGCGAAAGCCGCTTCCCACCCCCGGCGTGGCTTCACCAGCAATCACTTGGAAGAGTACAGAGCACACACTTCCAGGAGACTGCCGGCAAAGCCGCATGGAGGGGCTTTTGCAGCAGACAAACCCGGCACATGTTTTGTCTGGATTCATTCCCGGAACCAAAATCTGTGTAGAAGGGCAGGTGTGAATGTCGTCTTAGATACCCTCATTTGAAATAAAAACAGTGACATTTACTCCAAGAAATGTGTGCCATGATTCATAAGCCACTTACTTTGGAATAAGTGGCTTGTAGATTGTGGCCTTTGTATTTGCGTGTAGGTGCGTGTGCGTGAGAATCTCTATATCTACCTATATTTATTTTGTGTATTTTTATCCTGCCCCTCTTGCCGAAGCAACTTGTAGCAGCTTACAACATTTCTAAAAGATAATACAAAAGATAATAATAAGTATCACAAAATAGATATACATATAAAAATAAACTTAATTTTTTTAAAATATAAAATTCAAACCCCCTCATAACAGTCTTCCGATTTGTGTATAAAACACACACACACCCCCGCCAAACCAGCTATCTCATCCCCTCTCCTCCTCCCCATGGAACGCTTGACAGAAGAGCCAGGTCTTACAACTTCGACGGAAGGCAAGAAGATACGGGCTGAGGCAAATCTCCACCTGGAGGGCATTCCACAGTGACAGTGTGGCTGCCGAGAACACCTGCCTGTCCGTTCAGATCCGCTTGTAGTGTGGGACCCACAGGAGGTAGACACACACACACACACACACGAAGAGTACCAGGCCAGAGCAGTCTGAGAGTTCATGGGGCCCTGCCAGAGTACTCTTCATTACTGCCCTGCCTTAGAGAAAATGCTTGTGCCCTTTCTACAGGCAAAACAAAAAAGGAAGGCAGGCCACATTAAAAGGGAGGCAGGGGAAGCTGTGTGGAGCAAGATGGCACTGGGAAAATGAGCTGAAGTGGACTGTGGGTCATGGGCCCACCCCTGCTGTAGATTATACTTCCCATAAACTCCCATGTCTTCAAGCACTAACTTGTCTAGTTCAAGGGCTATGTTTTTAAAGTACCATTAGAAGTCTTCAATTTGCCTTAGAACTAATAGTTTTAGTTTTTAGATATATCTGTTTGTTGTACCCTATCTGTATCATAACTCCTTGCCTTCAAAATCTTCTATCATTAGCACTTAATAAACTGGAATTCCATTGCTTCTTACGGTCTTTTGTTTAAGATGGACAATGGAGACAACATTCTTACGTTGGCAGAATACTAGCCTACCTAGAAGCAGGTGATACTCCTGGCCAAGTGTGTGGGTGTGTGTGAAGGTCTTAAGGAGCTGCGGGTATATGTTCAGGTGATTTGTTGCCAGGGTAGCAAGCCTTCTAAAGGACATTTTCACACAAGACGTTCTCCACCCACTATATATGTTACAGGGCACCCATAGGGCAACACTGCCTGTATAATAGGTGGGTGGTGGGTGTAGAGTGTCTTGTGTGAAAACAGACAAAGTAACATCAAACTAGGCTGAAAACACACTCCTGTATGGACCTTTCTGTTCTTGCCTATGATAAGACTGTCTTCCAGGCCACATAGCTACTCTGTGCTCAAACCAGAAGGCTAAACCGATCAGGAGCAGAAATATGCACCAGCCTTCAAATGAAGGTGTAAGAGGAGCAGATTAAAATAATGTTTAGATGATCCAAGACACACAGAAGTAATAAGTCTAGATTGAGACCATCTGTGTCTCATTTTTATGTTTAGGCACTGAATAGATCTGGAGAAGCAAGTATAGTGTTGCTCATTGTGTATGCTTCAATTCTCGAGAACAACAGAGTTAATTAAGGTCAGGGCATAAATCTTAACTCTGAACTTCCTTGCTCCTCTAGATTTTAAACAATCCTTGGTATTAGTGTTTGTGCGCTAACTTCCTTTGCTGCCCTTTAATGATAACGTAGTGAGCAGAGCATGTCGTGTGTGTAATTGTGACTTCTCACTACAGCTCTCATGGTTCATTGAACTGCTGTACAGACAGACACAACTGGATAGCTCATCATAATCTTTTATAAATTAGCACTTTTAAAGAGCGGGTGCCCTATATAATTCACATAATGGTTACAGTTCCACACTCAACTTTTCTTGAGCACTGACCAAGTGGGCTAGTAGTAAAAACATTGCGCTCCGGTGGCTTTAGCATGCCCAAATGGTGTTCAAAATGCTTGCCAGTCTTTGATATCCACACCCTGGATTCTCCAAAGATGCAGAGCAACTCCCAATATTTCTGCCATTTATTTCCCCTACCTAAGGGCTTGTTCAAACACCACCATAACCCCTTGTAAACTCGCCACTTGTTCTTTAGTTGATTTCCCTTCCCTTGTCCCGTATCAACACATTGCTATGCTTTTCAAAAGCCTTCCCTTTGCACAAAGTGGTGATCATCGAGAAGCAGGGGAAGTGGTAAGGATTCATACATCACGCCAAGTGTGGGTTTGTACCACCACCCACTCTAGCACTGTGTTGTGCGAATGAGCCTTTTCACACTATACTTAGGAGGAAACAAAGGAGATGTCACAATACTTGTGTATTTGTTGGTGATAGCATAGTATTACAAGATTGCACTCAGGCTCCTGTCAAATGACCTTGCCAGTCTAGCCGTGCTCCTCCATTTTTAGATCAATGTAGGAACAGTACCAAGTTTTTAAATATAGCTGGAAGCAATAAATCTCAGGAGGCAAACATTTTTTTATCCGAATCTGAGAAAGGATGTCTCCTTTTAAATGCACAAGACTTAGAAAATTCACTCTCGTCCCATAAAATCTATGATTCAATAACACAGTAGGGCATTTAAAAAAAATTCCTCTACATGCTTCTAACACACTGATTTGTTTGTGCAAAGAACCTGTGGTCAGAGGTGGTGTATGGAACATTTGGATTTTAAAAAAATTATATATTTTATTTACATAGGTTGGGATTCTCCAAGTTACTCAAATGATATACTTGGCTGTTCAGTTCCCATTGAAATGAACAGGAATTAAGAGATTTGCTTTGAAAATCTTGGCCAGATAGTCAGAACCACATGCTTTTGCATTTCCCTTTTTCCTTTCAAGAGAAAGAAACGGTTTGCCAGGGTGTATGACTACAAACAGGCTAAAATAAATAAATTCACATATGAATATTGTGTCTGAAAAAATAAATGCAGGACTGCACGTGTAGGGAGACTGGATTGATTCCATTTGTACTACATACAGTTGTGGCCCACTTGGGTTAAATCTCACCCAAGGCTGTTTTTTATTTGGCCCCATTCCAGCCCCTATTCTCGAGCACTGAAAGAGTGAACTCAGGGGAAGGGAGAGGAAATGAGGGCATGCACTCCAGACCAGGGAATGGATCCACGACACAAATCCATGATCTCGGACCCTCCCCATCTTTCCCTCATCTCAAGCAAATTTCTTAAGCCCAACCCCTGCTCCCAGCTCTTATCCACCCCATGTAGCTTGTACCAATTTTCATAGTGTCTCACATGGGGGAAAAGGTTCCCCTACTGTAAGGCAATGGCTTCCAACCTGTGGTAATGAGTAAAGTGACCCAATGAGTAAAGTGATCCACTGATTGTGTGCAGAAGAAGTTGCAGTTACAGTAAGGCAAACTTTGGTCCCCAAGGAGGGGTGCAAATGACCATCACATGGGCCCCAGTCCTTCTATAGCAGTCTAACAGGACTGTGGCCAGCCCAATGAGTATGCATGGCCATCGGTACCAGGTGCATGATGTTCAACAAGAGACTGAATACTGAAGGAGTCCCAGTAAATGGCTTGGGGACTCACTGTTCTGGTCTTTATGCTGCACCGCCCTATAAAGCAAATACAACTCTATACAAAGAGCCCAGCACTGAAATTACCAGGAGAGATTCCTGCATTAGTTGCCCAGCAGGGATAGGCTGGAGGAGTTTGCCCAGTGGATGGACCTATGTTTAAAGGGTAAGGCAGTGGTTCCCAAGCTTGTGCCACCTTCTCCAGTTCCTGAACTATGGCATGACATCCTGATGAATAAACATTCCCTCCCCTGGCTAGAGCCCAACTAGCTGCCTGGCCCTCTCTACAAGCCCAAACCTGACTCCTGGCCCCTTCCCAGCCATTTTGCCCCTTTCCCTAAATCCCTTCAACCCCAGCCAGATGCCCATCCAAGTCTGTTTGCTCCCACCCATTCCTTTCCCCTTGCTTGGTCCCAGCCTGCTAGATCGTTCTTCAAACGTGGCCACTGCAGGTGAGAGGAAGTACTCCTGTTTCCTACAAGAAGCAGGAGTGCCCCCTCTGGCCCCCCCCCCCCCTAGCTGCAGCACACACTCTAGTGCTGGACTGAGGCTTGCAGTGCAAGGGGCAGAGCGAGGGAGAACCCAGGGCCTGTAATACGCTGTGTGTTGTATTAGAAGACACTAGAGTGCTTCTCAGTGAGGTCTTGCTTCCTATAGTTATTTTTCCCATCAAAAAAATGTAGTAAAATGCATATTTCTAGTTGAGTACTGTGGAACATATCCATCCAAAGATTTTAATTTAATCTAGATTGCTTTAGATGGGACAAGTGAACTCCATAAATTTTAATACAAAGAGAAGACTTCTATCTATCGTTGGCAACAAAAGCAGCAGCTGTAACAGCACAGCACACTTAGGGGCTCTGGCTCCTTCACTAAAGAAGTCTGAACCCAGGGAAAAGCACACAGACACAGCCAACAACCCCGGCTGTTTTGCTAGTACAGAACAAGCCCTTCATACAACACCTGACCCATGGAGTGTTTGACCCACAAGAGTGTTTTGTTGACTCTATCCATTTACTCTGTCCTTTCCAAGCAGCTTGGGGAAATGGCATACCATTGAAAATAGGGAGGAAAATTACAACTGTCTCAACTAAAACCAGGTTCCAAGAAATATCTTTTTCTTGGCTAAGAGTCTTTTTCTAAGAGGCGATTTCAATGCAGCTTCTTATCTGCAGTTTAAGTGTCAAATTTTTTTATCTGCAGCTTTGTGCACTTGCAAAAGGTTTTGAAGACCTGCCCCTGCATATACTATGTGACATCTATATTACATTTCACTTAAAAAATAAATAAATACCTAAGTCGTGTATATAGAAAGGAATACTGAAATATTTTAAGAGTTGAGAAGTGGAAAGAAGTAAGATGCAATAGAACTAATTTTTTGCAATGTCATCTTTCATCTAATCTTGGCACTTTGAAAGTCAAAGCTACTTTCAGCACTGGAAGTGTAGGCAGCTCTGAAGTTCTCACCCACAATCATAACAAAAGAGCCTATTTTATTAAGAGTTTTTGTTTGTTTTGTTCTGTAATTCAGGACACCTAGATCACTCTGCTGTACTTTTTAAAACATGTCATGGAATTTTTAACAGCTACCAGGAGACCAGGGTCTGGGTCTTTGCTGGCAGGCGTAGTCAACACCTCCCTTTGGGAGGGCAGGGTGTTGAGCTGCCTCAAGGAGGCAGTGATACGGCCCCTGCTCAAGAAACCATCTCTTGCTGTTGACTCCCTTGCCAGTTATCGGCCAGTCTCTAACCTCCCCTTTTTAGGGAAAGTTAATGAACGGGAGGGGCTCAGAAGCTGCAGATACATCTAGACCGCATCGGTTTTCTGAATCCTTTGCAGTCTGGCTTTCGTCTGAATTATGGCACCGAGACTGCACTTGTGGCTTTGGTCGACAACCTTTGCTGGGAATTGGACCAGGGTTATTCGACCTTGTTGATATTGTTAGGTCTGTCGGCTGCTTTTGATACTGTTGATCATGAGATGTTGGTGGCCTGCTTGCGAGAACGTGCCGGGGTGGGTGGGATTGTTCTTGAACGGTTCAGCTACTTCCTGGCCGGAAGAACCCAGCATGCTGTGCTCGGGGACTGTTCGTCAGTTCCCGAGGGCCTCACATGTGGAGTCCCACAAGGTTCTGTTCTGTCCCTCATCCTGTTTAATGTGTATATGCAGCCACTAGGCAAGGTCATGAGGGCGTCTGGGGTACGGTGTCATCAATATGCTGATGACACCCGACAGTTTCTGTGTTCACCCGGTGTCTGGCAGCTGTAGGGGACTGGATGTGGGCAAGTCAACTGAAGCTAAAACTTGACAAGACGGAGGCGATGCTGGTGGATAAAGCAGTGGATGTGGTGTCTCCTCTCACTGATGGGGTTCGCCCCCCACTGGCTTCCCAGGTTTGGAGTTTGGGAGTGCTCCTTGATCCATAGCTCTGCCAGGCTGTCCAGGTGGGGGTTGTGGCAAGAGGGACATTTTGCCAATTACATCTGGTGCGACAGCTTAGGCTGTATGTCTCAGACTCCGACCTGGCCACCATAATCCATGCTTTAATTACATTGAGACTGGACTATTGCAACGCGCTCTATGTCGGGCTACCCATGGTAATGGTTCGGAGACTGCAGCTGGTGCAGAATGCAGCGGTCTGCCTTCTTATGGGGATGGGCCGCCGTGCAGTGCTCCACACTCTGAACTGGCTGCTAAGAGTCTTCTGGGCCCGATTCAAGTTGTTGGTTTTGACCTATAAAGCCCTAAACAGCCTGGGCCCCACCTACCTGCGGGATCGCTTCACTCTCCATGTCCTGGATCGGCCCCTGTGGTCCGCCAAGAGTGCCCTTCTTGATGTCTCCCAGGTTGCTCGGGGGACGATGAGAGAGAGGGCATTCTTGGTGGCTGCTCCTATGCTACGGAATTCCCTCCTGGCGGAGGCCCTGGATCTCACCTCCTTTCGTCATAGTTGTAAGACCTGGCTGTTCCACCAGGCCTTCAGCAAGGGTGACTGGAGGTGGGGTGGGGGAAGGGTGTCTTCTTTTGGCACCCCCATTTGTAGTTATTATTGGGTTCTATCATTTTTTATCTCTGCCGGTTTAAAACATTTTTATTTGTAAGCTGCCTCACATGCTTGATTGCTGGAGAGGTGGGGTAAAAAAGTGTGAAATAAATAAATACCAGAAACTAGTGAGGAGGGAGCCAGAAAATTTGAGCTTCAATATAGCCCATGTATTTCTCTTCTGGCATTTATGCTTTTTTGAAGCTTTTAGGCTTCATGAAAAGTTTGTCTCCAACAGACATGAAAATGCCTTTGAGAAACAGATGGGTGCAAACCATCCCAGTAATAATACTGAAACAGGGTCTCGAGTAGGGGGATCTTTTACTGGGAAGCCACGAGTTATTTTCAACTTGTTTCTAAAGAGCTCTTAAAAAGTTTTGCCTCATCAAAGCCTAAATGCAGAAGCCAGACAATCAAATGATTTGATTAATTCCCCCATGTCCCCTTCAGAAACGTACCCCTAAAATAAAAGCTGTTTCACTACCAATTAATTGTTTGCTAAGAAGCAGCAACTTTAAGTCAAAAGCAACAGTTTACTGTCCATAGATTTAGTTCAGATTCCCCCATAAACAGGATTCCTTTCTCCAATTAGTCAAGAAAACAATGGGTGTCTTCAGACTGACGTGGGACTGGCCAACCCCGGAGCTGCTCTGGGGGTGCACCCCTGCGTCCACACACATCCAGCCCTACCTGGGTCCATTTTAAATTGATCCGGCAACTGCCATGGTCCACCCATGCGGCACCCCTCTCCCCCACACCACAGAGTTGTGGGCTGCCACACGCAACTCTATGGTGTTGCCTGGGAAAACCACTAGCCGAAAGCGGAGTTGTAATAGCCGTCTGCTGAGCAGACAGACTGTAGCTCCACCTCAGGCTGGTGCCTCGAGTATGACCGGCCCCGCTCTGCTAGCCGGCGCTCCGGGGGTACGGCGGAGCAGAGGCAGGGCTGCTGTCCGTCTGAAAACACCAACGTCAAAACCTTGTGTCTACCACCTTAAAGTTTGTACATAGATAGGTATAAACATGAAATTATGCATTAAATTCCCCCAAGGTAGACACAGATTTTACCATTTTTTATTATGTGCATTCGTTTCTATAGCTGATGTATCCCGAAGTACTTAGGGAATTATGCAATACAGTTGCAAAACTCAGAATTAAAAAGAAAGAGTGGAGGAGCTAAAAAAAAAAAACCACACCAGAAAATGAGGAGTACAATATATAAGCAGCTAGGATTTGAAAAAGTGCTTGGAAGATGTCACTAGATGTCAGCAAAGAAATGGTAAGAGGTGAAGGAGAAAAGGCCAGATAAGCAGGGAGACAGCAGAACACAGAGGGATTTGGACAAGGTTCTTATTTACACAAGAGGCTCTTTTAAACCATTCTGACAGTGCAAGGATGCTAGAATGTAAATAAGAATTCAGGCTCAAGTCTGAGATTAATCTGGAGCAAGTCTGTGGAACATTTTAAAGGACATTTAAAATGGGATCTTGAAGTGAAGGAGGACAGGGCAAGCACAGTCCTTGGTTCCTTGTATAGTGCGTGAAGATAGGAGGGCGAGGAGTGTTCTACATGTTTTCGAAATCAGATAAACTGGGGCTTAGGAGAAGCCACGAGAAGGGAACAATGAAGGTGAGAATTCAGGGACGATATTGTTAAAGAACATGATGTACATACAGAAGCCAGTTTGTGGAGTTTGTGCAATAAGCAGATTTGGACATGGGGGAAAGAGAAGGAGAGTTAAGGGTGAAGAAGGACGACAATCAGAACTTTAAAACATCAAAAGGGAGCTCAACAGACCTGTATTTGGCCCGGCCCTGCCCTGCCCCCCCATGATGGACAGCCATAGCGGCCCATGCCCTGCAGCAGGGATGATGGGCTGAACCAACAGGCTGGTTTGGTGTGGCTCGAGTGGGTGGCCCTTGGCTCAAGATGGGTGCCTGGGATTGGGCTCAGGGCACATCCTGGGCCAGCCGTTTACCCGCCCCAAGGCAGAAGGGGGCCCACAGCTGCCGGCGTGTGAACACATGTGCTGGTGTGTCCTGAGACACACTCACATCTGTTAACACCCTGTGTCTACTAGAGCTTGCAGCTGGCTTACAGCGGCACAGGCAACCCTACCCGCTGCCACTTTGCACCTTTTAAATAATCTTTTTTACATTCTTATTTTAGCATTAAAATATTGAAAATAAAAACTAGAAAACTATACGAAACTGGAGGGAAAGGGGCTTACCATACCCTGGGCAGGCACAAAGTAAAAGTGATGCTGAGCAGTGGGGACCGGTATTGCCAGAAGGGCACATGGAGGAGTTTCATTCAAAGCAAAAGCTAGCAATCCATGGTGGGCCTTCGCTTGCAAAGCCTGCAGGAGTAGCGAGCTTTACAGAGTAAAACTAATGTTACTTATTTGTGGCCGCTTGGAACTAACACTAGAAGACGTGTCTCAAAACACAACTAAAGTACCTGGTTTCGGATCATTTTCAGCTGTAAATATCTGCATATAAAAGGGGTCTAAACAAATGGATTTCATAGTGTATGTTATAACCTCAAAGAATCTTTTCATGTCACCCACTGTCACATGTATGGTCTTCTCTCACTGGTTTGATCTTCTCAGGACTTCTACTATATACTACACCAGGGGTGGTCAAAACTTCCCAAACCCAATAGCCACATACCAAAGTCTTAATATGGCAAAGTGCTACAACGAAGGAATACACGTGTGCATACACAAACCTCTCCTGCTTAGTGATTAGCTGGTGGAGCTGGTGCTCTGCAGTTCTGGCTGGAGAAATTCCCCAAAGCAGCTATGATTCAGCTGCTGAGACTCAGGTGCAATGAAATAAGACGAGGGACCCTCAAGGCAGCGTGGGGCCTGGGACCAGATCTGGCTGAGAGTCACGTTTGAGCTGGCCAAGAGCCACAGCTTGCCCACCCCTGTACTATTAATCTTGCAGCATTTACATTGCATGGCTGCAGTGATGTCACACAATAGAATAAAAGGCTTTTAAAGCAGAGGTGAGGAAATTCAGGTCAGTGGGTCAAACTGGCCTAGGGCTGGTTTTTTTGTTTGTTTATTTAATTTGGTCTGTTTGTTATTTCCAATTTCTGGATCTAGCCCCTTCCCTCAAGCATTGAAGAGTGAGCTGAGGGGTAGGGAGGGAGTGGAGATGAGAGCAGACATTAAAGGACAGGGAATTGATCCATGGAATAGATCCTGATCTGGACCATCTCCTTCCTCCCCACCGCCTTTCTGAGTGCATCCCTTAAACATCCCCAACACCAACTCCTACAAGCCAGAGCTTGTATGCTTTTCTCAAGTGGCCCGAGTAAAGGAAAAGGTTCCCCATCCCTGTTTTAGATGTATGGATAAAAAACTTCATCAACGGAAATATCCTCTTATCTGAATATACCTATAATATGCTTATTATAGTCACTGCACTCTAACCTAAAAGACTTGAAAGAAACTCAAAAGACCCAATATCAGTGTTATTAAAAAGATCTGGATACATCAATTTCCTTTAGAAAAGCCCCCTGGCCAGCAATCTTTCCTTTCTTTCCAAGAAGGCTGAGGTCCAAACACCTGACCTCTTGTAAGCTTTACAAGGGGCAGGTTTGGTTTCAGTCTCAAAAATTAAGCAAGCACTGAGCACTTGTTCAAACAGATAGTTGGGTAGGTCAAGTTAGCAAGGGAACTGAAATAGCGTCTTTTTCACACTGATGCACCCCCACCCCCCAAAGGTGTGTGGGGAGATGTCCAGTGAGGGGGCGTCCGTGTGCAAGCCGCGATGGTGGGTGGGATGGGTGTGCACCTATGGAAACACCACGGGCAGTGGGTGTGTGCTCCCGGTGTACACCCATCACCCACCAATGGAGCCATCCAGCAAAACGTAGGAGGTTCCATGGGTGGAGATGGGTGTGCGCTTGTAGAAAGGGAGCACACCCACCTTTGCCCATTGCTGGCACACACCCATCCCCCCACCCAGCAGTGACATGTGAAAACAGCCAAAGTCTCACCCTTTGGAGCTATTCACCCTACTACTCAAGCTTGTTGCACATCTTGGTAAAGCAGTGCTGGTAAGCAAGCACTTCTGATTGCCCAGTACCCATTCTGTGGTTAGATGCACAACGTCGTTCCTTTACCTTGCATGAGCACTACAGGACAAAGGTGCCCAAGTGATTTAGAAGCCTAGCTTCCATTTTCAAAAGTATCCTAAGAGCCTAAGTATCAGTGAAGGTCAGTGAAATTTAGGCTCCTGCATTCTCAAGTCATTTTAAAACGGCAGTTGGTAAAAAGCTTTCAAATGCATCCAAGTTCAGTTTTCAAAGCAACATAGCCTAAATTACATAGATTTATAAGCCTTAGGGCACATTCACACGAGTGTCTTCTTTCACTTTTAAATTTCCTGCGAGAGATAACTGTATCTTATGGTTTTTCACATGCTGCTTTCCCTGCATCCCCTACTGTCAATTTTGCCTCGAGTATTGTCCCTGCTGTCGCTAACAATCCCATGATGCTGCATGTGTGGCTCATGTCTCTAGAAGGCTGGCGCATGAAAGTGGGAAATTTTTGTTCCCACGTTACTAAAAGTGTGCAAATGAGAAATAGCATAATTGTTAAACTTTGGTTTGAGCCCTGACACTTGCCGAAGACATTCTGCAACCTAATCGATTCACACAGTGGAAAAAAAAAAAAAAACTGGGGGGAAAAAAAAAGGGGGGGAGGAGGAGGAGAGAAGAGACCAGTTTGGACTTTTTGTCACTTTTGAAAATGGGATTTTAGCACTTTTAAAATTTTTATTGTAAAACCAAGAGGCATTTCCACTGGCAATATATTTTCTGTCCCTGGAGCTTCAATTTCGGAAAGTACTCTGAAAGAGAGCGGTAGGAAACAAATTAGGGTGCTTGCCCACGTTCAGTAAGGGGCAGGGACTAACCTGAATTTTACTGATGTTAGCGCAGTTACATGAAACCTCAATTGTGGGCATGGGAATTGTAGCATTATTTTTCCTTCTCCCATTCAATTCAGTAACATAATACAGTTCTGGATATTGGGTCCTGTCTCAGGTTGTTTTCTTGCAGTGGTAACTACAAGGAAGTTAAAGGCATAACCACTCTCCATTATAAACAGGGGACTGCTGAAGTCCTGATATTGAGGAAACCGCTTGAGCTACAGTTCTGAAAATTTATCCCTGGCTTGTATTTGTGGGGACCGTCATAAGTGCAACATTTGAAGAAGATCCAGCCAGGAAATCAAAAGCTATAACTGTTTAAAAGTTAATTGGTTGTGTTCAAAATGCAGTGCCCTGACTATTTTGAATCATCGATATCTCCTCCCCCCGATGAGTTGAACCCCCAAATTTCACAGCCTTGGCGCTGGAGATCTAGGTAAGTGCTGGTGTAGTGCGATAATGATTGAGGCATCCAAAAATGAGTTATTAAACATTAAAAAATCAGTTCTGCTGGCTGCTGCATGGGCAGTCAAGCAGCCACTGACAACCATTTGTGGTATTAGAAAAAATAGCATAAAGTTACGTGACTGCTTTTTAAAATTACAAACTTTATCAGGACCCAGCTCTGTCTCAAAGACTTTAAGCTCTCCTCAGTTTCATGTCAATTATGTATTTGCCAAGCTCTAGTCAGTTTCATGTCAATAACCCTCTTGCCTCACTGTACTTTTTACTCCTTATGAAAAGTTGCATGCCTACTCCATGGGGAGGATTTTGAACGATCCATATCTCCTCCCCCTGGATGAGTTGACCCTCAGACTTCACAGCCTTGGAGCATGAGATCTAGATCAAGTCCTGGTATAGCATGATGATGATTGGTGCAGCCAGAAAGGAGTTATTAAGCATTGAAAAAAATCAGTTCTGCTGGCACATGCACAGTCTAACAGCTGCTGACCGCCACTGTGTTGTTAGAAAACACAGCATAAGGAAAGTTACATGACACTGCTTTTTTAAATTGTGTAACTATCAGGAGCCAGCTCTGTCACAAAGACTTTAGGCTCTAGTAGGTTTCATGTCAATTACCCTCTTGCCTCACACTCCATACTTTTCACTCTATATGAAAAGTCTGCAACTTTTCATATGGAGTGAAAAGTTGCAGACTTTTCATAGGGAGTCGGAAGGAAGAAGTGAGGCCAGAGGTAATTGACACAAAACTGACTAGATCTTAAAGTCTTTGTGACAGAGCTGGTTCCTGATAAAGTTATGTGATTTTAAAAAGCAGAGTCATGTAACTGTCCTTCTGCTGTTTTTTGGCAGTCAGCGGCTGCTCAACTGCGCATGCACAAGCCAGCAGAACTGATTTTTAAAATATTTAATAACTCATTTTTGGCTGCACCAATCATTATCACACTACACCAGCACTTGATCTAGATCTCACACTCCAAGGCTGCAGGCCCAAAGACCTGGCTCAACAGTAGCCTTGGGGGTGGGGAGAAGGCTGGTACAAGGGACTGTGAGAAAGGTAGGTCTCTGTCCTTGCCCTGTGTCCCCCTGACTTCCCCTTGGCAGAGCTGCCATCAGTGGAGTAATTTTGGTTCAATGTTTGGCTGTGGAAGGAGACATCATGCCTCATCATCCCCACTGCAGCTGTATGGTGCTCACAGTAGGAACATAAGAAGTGCCATACTGGGTCAGACTAATGATCCATCTAGCTCAGCATCCTGTCTCCAACAGTGGCCAATCACAGTAGCTTGGGAGAAGCACCCAACAGGTCACAATGGGGGATCCATTCCCTGTTGTTTTCCCCCAGCTCCCGTCATGTTCCCGATCCTGTCTGGCTAATAGCTGCTAATGGATCTATCTTCCAGAAACTTGTCCAAACCTCTTTTAAACTCAGTTATAGTACTGGCCCTTACCACAACCTCTGGCAGTAGATTCCACAACCCAATTATATGCTGAGTGAAAAAATATTAATTCTTTTATTTGTTTTTCAACTTGCCACCCATGAGTTTCATGGAGTGTCCCCTAGTTCTAGTACAAGCTGAGAGGGTAAATAACTGCTCCTTGTTTATTAGTTCCACACCACTCATGATTTTATAGACCTCTTATCATATCTCCTGTCAGTCATCTCTTCTCCAAGCTGAAGAGCCCCAACCTACCAAGCCTCTCCTCATACGGGAGCCCTGTCATGCCATGCCCTTGATCATTTTTGTTGCCCTTCTCTGCACCTTTTATAGTTCAGCTATATCTTTTTTGAGATGGGGTGACCAGAACTGCACACAATATTCGAGGTGTGGTCGCACCATTGATTTATATAGAGGCATTATGACCTCCTCAGTTTTATTCTCCATCCCCTTCCCAATAATTCCTAACATTTGGTTTGCTTTTTTGACTGCTGCCGCTCACTGCTCTGTGGATTTCATTATATTGTCCACAACTACCCCCAGATCCTTTTCCTGAGTGGTAACTCCTAGCTTAGTACCCAGCATTGTGTATGCATAATTTGGATTATTTTTCTCTAATGTGCATCACTTTGCACTTGTCCACATTAAATCTCATTTGCCATTTAGATGCCCAGGCACCCAGTGTCATATGATCCTGTGGCAGTTCCTCACAGTCTGCTCGTGTTTTAACTATCTGTACAGCCCCCCTGCTGCTTCTGCCCAAAACCTGCCCCAACCTTGCTTCCATCCTGCCCCGACAGCTTCCCCATCCAGGGGCTTGAACTTGCAGTGAAGAATAGCCCTGCCTGGCTGAATCTCCTCCCCTTCCTTCTGAGAGGCATCAATGACTGTTGGGGAAGAAGCACCAGGGAGAGCTACCCATTCCAAAAATGAATGGGGAGGGGGATAGTTCTGTACGTTCATCTCCACCCATACCCAAATCCAAAACAAAAACTTTCCTTTTCAAAACCATTTCACAAAATACATTTTCCCCTAACAAACTAAAAAAAAAACATGAAAATTTGTTATTATTCCAATTCAAAAAACATTTAACATACATTACAACAAAAATTAAATGCCAGAAAGCATGGAAATTATTTATAGATTTTCCATCTCTATTCCATAATTTACCATCAACATTAACGTAATATATATACTTAATTCCTTACCATACATGCTTACTCATTATTTATCACTAAACTATCACATTATTTCTTTATTGATAATTTATCATCATAATTCGATAACAGTTTTTTCAAACTGCCTGAACTCTGTCCTTTTGCAGAGAATTTCAAAGTGTACAACCGATTGTATAAAGTTGTCTACACTGATGTTGTCAACAGTTCATTGTATAACGTATACAATTTTTATACATGTAAATGACAGAGTTAAGGAACTTTGAAAAAATTGTTTGTTGTCGATTTATGATAAAGGAATAATCAATAAAGAAATAATGTGATAGTTTAGTAAGTATGTATGGTAAGGAATTAAGTATATATATTACGTTATGGAATATAGATGGAAAATCTGTAAATAATTTCCATGTGTTTTGGCGTTTAATTTTTGTTGTAATATATGTTAAATGTTTTTTTAATTGTAATTGCAATTAATTTTCATGTTTTTTGGAGTTTGTTAGGGAAAAATGTATTTTGTGAAATGATTTTTGAAAAGGAACGTTTTTTGTTTTGGAAACGGTTCTGTCTTAAAGGGTTTTTTAAACTGTAAAGTTTTTGTTTTAGAAAATTGAATTTAATGGGGGAATGGAAAAATATTAAATCCCCCGTGCCCATGATTCGGGGTTTCATATAACTACATTAACGCAAGTTAAACTCATATTAGTCCTTGCCGATTATTGTTGGCAAGTAGCCTTTGTCTCTGCCATGGTCTTACTGGCCAGATAAGCTGCTTCTTGTCCTGCAGTGCTGTCAGCCATGACCGCTTTGGCTCAGAACAGTACAATCTCACCTATGCTGCAGCAGGGCGTGCAAGACACCGTTTGAAAGGTGTGTGTTAGCAAGAAGCATACAAAAAGTGGTAGCTAAGCGAAAGATTCCAACATGAGGATCCCCATCTTTGTCTCATTTAGGACAGACTCATTCATTCAGCAAGGCAAACTTTTACACAGAGAAGTTGGATCCTCTGTTGGTGTTAACTGACACTGAATGAAAGTCTAATCATGCAAGTATGATTACATATTTAAGTTTACATGCAAAGTGTACTTGAGCATACCTAGTGCTGCACTTCATGCCCAATATTCATCCCACACTCAAGCACGCAAACACCATATTTAATACCAGGCTGGCTCCACAAGCTGAAAAAAAAAATTGGTTCCTTCTACTTTTAGACAAGAAACTTTCAAGAACATAAATCCTCTCTTTACTTCGAAGAAAAGACGTAAAATGATGCAAAACTACCAAAACTAAAATTTGGGCATATGATTCCACCCACATGCAGCGGCCACCGGTTCCACTTAAGTGAGACTTCAGTCTCTTATGGACAACTTCTACAAGCTTCTTGCTTTGTTCTCTCCCTCTGTCGCGGGCAATCTTAAGCAGCTGCAGGGTCAAGTCCAATGGTGGCCAGGGTAAACCCTGGCGGCAGGGATGCCGTTCTGACAAGCAGGTCCGAGTCAGGAATGTCTGGCTCTTTAACGGCCTAGCAGGCTGACGAACCAGAGGAAACGTTCCAGGGAACAGGCTGTAGGGGCTGATGAGACTGGAACAGAAAGCTGTTCTGTGCTATCAGGGCTGGCTGAAAACCAGGATGGTCCAGCACCTGAAGAAAAGTGCAGAAAAGGGGGAGAGGGCACACTTAAGAAGCCAAGGAACCAGAAGGATGTGGCCAAGAGCCCAGCCGGGGGCTCACCATACGAGGAAGACTGGGATCAACTTACCTGCAACAAGTCAAGAGGTTTACCTGGAAGCCCAGTGAGCACAGCAAGAGGGGCTTATCTCTAAGTACTATTTATTTATTTAAATTATTATTTATTTAGTCACATTTCTATCCTGCCCATCCCTTAAGGCGGTTTGTATGCTGGTGTTGATATCACGAGACCAATAAATACACAATTTGGGTGGAGATAAGTCATGTGGCAATACTACTTGGGAGATTGGGTCCTGTAGAAAATTACTGTACCGAGGGCACCTCTTATACCCTTTGATCAGAAGATGATAGATATCTTGCAGATACAGGGGCAAAACCTTTGACAGTATGCGTCCAGTTTCGAAACAGGTAACGCCACGTAAAATTAATAAAAGACTCTAATGCAAGGTTGACAAAAGCATTTCTTAAGCCATGATCCACAAACCACTTGTCCATGCAGGGCTTCAATGGGGCTACTTCAGAGTAAGTGGTTTGTAGATCGCAGCCCTAGTCTCTAACTTGCCTAACTGAAATCACTCCTATGAAATCTCTTTTCAGAAAAACAAGCATAGTTGCATTCATATGAGATAAAAATAAACAAGAAACTTCCTCAAAATAAAGCTAGGAAGATTCTTGCCTGCTCCCACCCTGGTCACTATGCTATATGATATATTCCTTTTCTCCTTCCTCTTTCAACTCTTGCTAGCTCAGTTTTTTTGTAGACTGAGATGTCTTTGAGGCCAGGGATGTGTTTTGTTAATTTCAGGGGCTACCGCAAGATAAATAAATTGGGGGGGGGGAATGTTCCACTTTCCCAGCAGACAACAGGGCCTATTCCTGTAGATGCTAATAAAATGATAAATTAATTCAGTTT
The DNA here is from genome assembly GCA_003113815.1 of Sphenodon punctatus. NCBI lineage: Eukaryota > Metazoa > Chordata > Lepidosauria > Sphenodontia > Sphenodontidae > Sphenodon > Sphenodon punctatus. The sequence continues at coordinate 7,003,906 of QEPC01012145.1, forward strand.
AATGCTATAGAGATTATTCTATCAATAATCTAACTGATGCTCACAACACATGGGCCAAATTTCACAAATAGCCTCTTACCAATGTTATTTAATATTTAGAAGCCTACCTACCCAAAATACATCTGCCAGTAACAAAGGTCATTTTTAAACGAGACACTCCCACACATGGATACCCAGTGTCCACATGGGGGAGCGTCTTATTTAAATGTGGAGGTGTGCGCTCCCACGACCCACACATCCCCACCCAAGGAACAACTGGGAAAAATCCTGGTTGCACCATGTGTGGTTGGTCCCCACCACACACTGATTCCACCCATCTATCCCCCTCCCACACACACCGGCACTCCACCCAGAGCACACCCACCCCGCTCCCATGGACCTGCTCCTCTGTCCGTTCATAAATGGCCAAAGGGATCTAAATGAAAGCTGCAAAATTAAAAGCAGGTTTCAAGGCACCTTTCAAAATCTGGCTTTGTGTCTTTTTCTCCAAAAGCCATCTTACGTGATCTGGCCCTACTGAGAGAAATTTGAAGATCTGGTACATCTTTTTGGTCCGCGACCTCCCATCCCACCATCATATATTTTGAAATCAATTTCTGGAGATCATACTGGTACTTTGTTTACACGTATGTTACTTGCAATTATTATTTTACTCCTTATATTTGAATGTACATTAAAAAAGAATATACTTTCAGTTTTTTGCCCCAACCCCTCAAGTTTGGGGGCCTGGTATAATTGCACCTCCATTCCCTCCTTATCGCTTGCATGTGATAAATTATCCTCATGGGCAGTTAGACAAAAAACAACAACCCTCCCCGCCCCCCCAAGCACTCCTATATACTTGCATCCACACATGATTATACAGGAGGAGCTTGGAGCCCAGACCTGGTCCTTACATCTTCCTAAGACGCAGCAGCATTCTGTCAGATCTGAGGAATTATGCCGACATGGCATTATATCGTACCATTTCTTAGTTTTTCCCAGAGAGAGTGACCTGTGAGTATTCTGCGCTTCCCTGCCAAAGCAGGGGACCGTTTCCCTTCAACAGCCCCAAAGAACACCCTCCCACTGTATATTCAGAAATTCTCTTCACCTTGCCGTCTCCTCCTCAGCACTCACCTGTGCATGTTGCCATTGGTGGTGAAGGACTGTCCACACACGGAACATTTATAAGGCCTTTCACCTGAGTGCACCAGCATGTTGCGATCCAGGGAGCTTGCTGAGCTCAGAGACTTTCCACAGATGCTGCAGGAATGGTCTGTCCCTCCAGTGTCAGTGTTATGCTAGAGAGAGCAAGGATTGCATTGAATTCTTCCTGGGTAAGTAAGTGCCAATGAAACTAAGTGCCAAAGTAAGTTTTTTTAAAGAAAATAGCAAGGGCTATTTAACATGGCAAATATACTCTTTCTATGTTTTTGCTTTGCAACTTAGCTGTGTAAGACGTTACCCCACTGCCCAACATGGATTATTATTAATATGTAGTCCTCATATAGCCCTTTCCATCCACAGATGTCAAAGAACTCCCCAGAGATTAATGTTATATATTTGCACGACCACTTGTGCAGTGGTATTATCTCCATTTTATAAACAGGGAAACTAAAGAAGTAAAGAACTGTTTCCATGAAACAGGGTAATTTGCCTTCCAACAAATCGTGGTGGGGCAGGGCCAGGGTGGGGAACCCCTGTCTAATGGGCCAATATCTAGCCTGCAGCTGTTTTCTTATTTGGCCCCACTCCAGTTCCTAGATCCAGCACCTACTCTCCAACACTGAGATAGGGGATGGGTCCGTGGCATAGATGCACAATTTCTGGACCTCCCCTTCCTTCCCCTATCCAGAGCACACCCCATAAATGCTTTCCCCCAGCTCCTATCCAGCCTGTGGAGTTTGTACAAATTTTCAAAGTGGCCCGCGTAAGGGAAAAGCTTCCCCTCCACTGAGATAGAAAAATGCAGGGGAGAGGGAGTGTTGTCTCCAGATACACTTGGGAGTTCTTCCCCACCCCCACTCCAAGGTACTTTGCTGTGGGACTAGCCTAGAGAGGTTCTAGGAGGTAGTTAATCATTTAGCTACACCCACAAGCATTCCAGATTCCTCTTTTGACTCATCTGAAATTAACTGCAATACACAGGGCATTTTTCCAAAGCATCCTGGTTATACTCTCATAATGCAAGGTGGCTCTGACAGAAGAAAGGGATAAGGGGTAGTTTGCCCTTGAGCGAAACTAATCATGTAGATAGCTCTGGAGAAGCATTATTTCGCTTGGGGGTAAAGCAGCACACATAACTGCCCCATTCAGCTGCATTTTAAGGAAACACATCCTATGTGATTGTCTCTGCTGCAGAATACAATACACTAGGATTCAAGCAATTAAAAGCATGGATTGGTGGGGGAGTTTTAGCATGTTTTCTATTCATCTAATCTTCAGAAGTCATTTAAAACTATTTACACTAATGAAGATATCAACTGAATACACTGATGGAAGATATCAATTCACACTTGCTCAGATGAATGTGTCCCAAAATACAGAGCAACTCCCTGCTGCGCGATGAACATACAGCTCTCCAATGCTACATATGTGCAGTTGAGCACAAAATTTGGCCCTTAATTATTAAGTTTCTGTGGTCCATTAAAATACAAGAGTCACTAACTGTGCTTTCATGACTAATGGGTTAAATATCTCAGATTGTAAGCCCTAGGGCAGGGATCGTGTCTATTTTGTTACTTTGTAAAGTGCCAGGTACACTGCTGGTGCTATATAAATGTGTGCTAATAATAATAATAATATGGTACAAGGATGAGAAATGCACACTATGGCTGTGACCCACAGACCATTTTTTTCCACAGTAGCCCTACTGAAGTTCAGAGTTTGTGCGTTTTACTATTGGGGAGGCGTGGGTGGAGAGCAAAACACACATTATCCAGTGGACGTAAGGACATGAACCTCATCTACAACATGTAAAGGAGATCACTATTTGTTCCTTACTGTTCAAAGGCCAATGTTCTTTTGCAAACCCTTCTATACACCTAGAATTATATATAGAAATGAAGGGAGTGGGAGGCTGCCAAATATAATCCTGAAAAGGGGGGGGGGGGGGNCATTCTGCAAAAGGGCAGAATGTCCTAACAACACCTGTGCTGATAGGGCTTAATTTGCATGGACAGTGAAGAGATTATGCTGAAACAGACAGCCTCTTGCTGATGGAGCAGTTCTCTCATGCTACTTTAAGACTTAAGGAACAGAAAAGGAAAGCTGGATTGCTTGAGACATTGCCATAAATTGGGAATAAAGGAAAAAGCCCCGCAACACTGGCACATTACAAGATTATTATTATTTATTTATTTTTTAAAAGGCACAACTTATTTCTGAGCTTGGCTAGCGAACTTGGCTTTGTTATTGGAAAGATGGTTTTGCTGTACATCTCCAAGAGAGGGGTCTCTCTCCAATATAAAACTAAATCCAAGACAACAACAGTTGGACATACCTGACGAATGTGCATAGTTAGCTGGTGCTGTGTAGTGCAAATCTTGTCACACAGAGGACAGGTATAGGAAGACTTCTCTTCTTTTGTTTCCTGCAAACATAAAACAAATAGTATAAAAAACCCAAATTCTAAATTACACAGTTATTGATAGGAACTGATTTTCTCCATTATAAAATATAAGGCTGGTCTTGTTAATAACCTGAAACATTCCAGAGGGAAAGTTTTATTATTTAGTTGTTGAAAAAATTGTAATCACTTCAACACCCCCCCATCAAAGAGAAGCAGCAGCTGTTTAACAGCAACAGCGCAACTGCAGTTTAGGACAGGAAGTGAAGACAGTTACTGTGGCCATCTGAAACTGCCAGAACCAACTTAGGTCTGAGCAATATGTAATTACACAAACTGGAATTGGGTTGGAGTGCTAGTGTTAATACCACTAATTTTCCAAAAAGTACCAAATGAGATCCTTCATTAGCACAAATCATGAGGATGCAGGCTTCGCATCCCATACTCAGTGACGGCATAGCCAGCACTGCACTGCTGCCTTGCTTCAGTGCCAGCTCAAGAGTTGCATCCGTTAAAGCATCAGTATCCCATCTACACTCTGGCCAGATCCATTCCTTTTTAGCTCACAGGCCATGATGAGGTCATAGACTTGCAATTGTCTTGATGCAAGGGTTTATGTGACAACACAGACTGGGCCTGATACTTCTCTTACTCTGGTTAAAAACAAGGACAATTTTATTGAAGTAAAAATGTTAAAAATGAATCAGGCCCAGTATGCCCCTGAGACACTGAGTCAGCCAGTATCTTTTCAGCCAAGGACAGAATAAGACTTTGACTGGAATAAAAGGCATCACATTTAATCATTTGGAAGGACTATTGTTGAGTAACAAACGGCACTTCCTCCAGTGTGGCACCACAGAACACGGCACTACCAGAGCCTGGGGAACGAGGAGCAGGAGTCTAGAAGTGAAAAGCGAACCCTAGATTTCAGAACAAACAATGCAGATATTCACCAACTAGGCAGATTCTTTAATTAAATCTCTGGTATCTCAACAATATAGGAAAACCTCCACCATTACATTATATTAAGTTCAAATATTTTAAGATGCTCAAGCAGAATAATACACTTTGAAAATATTATCTCTCTATATAACAACAATAAATTATATATTATAATATATATAATATTTTCAAAGTGTATACCCTGCTTGAACTTCCTTGCCTGGTCCTTTTGGTATTCTTAAAGTAATGAAAAAGATTAATAGTGCCTTCAATTAGAACACGTGTGTACATGCACGCACCCACTTTAAAAAACCCAAAGAAAATAAGAGAATGTAGGCCTCAACCAAGTTTGTTTCCCACACACAGAAAACGGAGGTTACTTACCAGTAACACTGTTTTTCGAGAGCACTCCGCGTATTCTCACTAATGGGATCCACTTCCCGCTTCGCAGGCACTGGAGACCTAGTTGTGAGCAGTTTCTAGGCAGATTACCTGGAACAAGCTAGAATGGTGAGGGCTCCCCTCCCGTCCCGTGAAAAGCGCGGGCCCATAGTCTCGTGAGAACAGGGCTGCATAAAAGGAGGGAGGAGCCCTCGCCGTCTCAGTTTATTCCAACCCATCGCGGAAGTCCAGTGCTAGTACCTTGAGACTGAGGGGAAGGTGGGCGGGGCGTGAGAATACACGGAGCTCTCTCGAAGAACAGAGTTACTGGTAAGTAACCTCAGTTTCTTCTTCGAGGATCTCCGCAATTCTCACTAATGGGAGAGTGAATAGCAGTTGACACCTACCTCCAGGTGATGGGAGTCGAGGTTAAAAGGAAGAGGGAGTGGAGAACTGCTCTTCCAACTGCTGTCTGCGCTCTGGCCGCCATGTCCAAGCAATAGTGCTTGGTGAAGGTGTGCGGTGAAGACCACGTTGCAGCCTTGCAGATGTCAGCAATAGGGATTCCTCATAGACTAGCCAACAAGGTGGCCATCGCTCTTGTGGAGTGAGCCCTTAGTGGAGTAGGGGGTGTTTTTCCAGCCTTCTAGTAGCATCTCTGGATGCAGAGGAGTATCCAACGGGAAAGACGCTGGGATGAGATTCTTACGCCAATCCTCTGGCCGCCGTACGATATAAAGAGTGCATCGGAAGCTCGAATGCTTCTGGTCCGATCTATATAGAAGGAGAGCGCTCTCTTGACATCAAGGGTGTGAAGGGCTCGTTCGGCAGGTAAGGAATGAGGTCTGGGGAAAAAGACCGGTAGCAAAATGGTCTGGTTGACATGGAATGGAGAGACGACCTTGGGAAGGAAGGCAGGGTCAGTACGAAGATCTACCTTCTCTGTGGAGAAGCGTACGTAGGGAGGGGAGGCCCTGGGTGTGGAGAGCTCACTGACTCTACGAGCAGACGTGATGGCTACTAGAAAGGCCGTCTTGATGGTTGGGTCCTTGAGAGAACAGGATACCATGGGTTCGAAAAGAGGGCCCATGAGTTTAGCGAGGACCAGGATGAGGTCCCACTGGGGGGCTGGGAGAGAGGCCGAAGGGAAGGTATTAACGAGTCCTTTCCAAAACGTTTCACTAAAGGGTGAGAGAATAAGGTCTTGTCTCCTTCCACCTGAAGGCGGGAAGATAGGGCCGCCAAGTGAACCTTGATGGAGGAAAGGGATAGGTTGGAGCTCTGTAGGTGAAGCGAATATTCAAATAGATAAGTCATGTTGATGGAGGGTAGAGGTAGGACTCGGTTCTTAAGCCATATTGTAAAATGAGTCCATTTGGCTGCATAGCACGCTCTGGTGGAGGGACGGCGAGCATTGAGGACTACATCTGCGAGTGGCGAGGGCCAGTGTTGTGATTTCAATGAATCAACCAAGCACAGAGGTGGAGCTTGTCTAGGTCGTGGTGCAGGATGGTGCCCTGGAGGCGGGAGAGAAGATCGGGGCGGCTGGGGAGGTGTATGATCTGCGAAGCCATGTCTGTGATCGTCTGAAACCACAGTTGGCGAGGCCAGAACGGGGCTATAAGAATGACCTGAGCTTGGTCTGTTCTGATCTTGCTGAGCACTTTGTGTAGAAGAGGGGTGGGGGGAGAAGCATAAAGAAAGGGCCCAGTTCAGGAGATCATAAAGGCATCTGCTATGGAACCTGGGCCTTTGACCACTCTAGTGCAAAATTTGGGAAGCTTTGCGTTTTCTGAGGAAGCAAAAAGGTCGACGAGGGGAGTGCTCCAAGCATTGAAGATGGTGTTTAGAACAGAATAATTGAGGGACCATTCGTGATGGTCCACGCTCTGGCGACTGAGGTGGTCTGCAAGGAGATTTTCTGGTCCTGCTAGGTGAACAGCTTGTAGTCAGATGTTGTATGAAATACTCCCATTCCCAGATGGCTTCTGCTTCTAGGGAGAGGTGGGTGGAGCGAGCTCCGCCCTGTTTGTTTAAGTACCACATAGCTATGGTATTGTCTGTGGTGATGAGGACATTTTGACCCTCGATGTAAGTGAGAAAGGCTTTTAGAGCCCATCGTATTGCGTGGAGCTCCAGCATGTTGATGTGGAGCGCCTTTTCGTCGTGGGTCCAAAGGCTGGAGATCGTGAGCTGGTTCATGTGTGTCCCCTAGCCCGTAGGTGAGGCATCTGTTGTGAGAGTCAACTACATTTGCTGGGGCTCAAACGGGATGCCTAGGAGGACATTGGAGGGTTCCGTCCACCATAGAAGGGTCTGGTAGACCTTGGGTGGAATGGAAATCTTTTTGTAGAGTGGGTGGGCGGACAGGAGGTAGACAGTCTTGAGCCAATGTTGGGGGGGACGCATGTGGAGTCTGGCATGCGGTGTCACCGAGGTGGTGGCTGCTAGGAACCCTTGTAGACATAGGAAGAAGCGGACCATCCTGGTAGGTCTGTAGGGAGCTGGTGGATAATTGATTGTATCTTGTGGAATCAGTCTTGAGGTAGAAAGGCCCGTGCCTGAGATGCGTCTAGAATAGCACCGATGAACTGAAGGCGCTGAGTGGGGTTTAGGTGGGACTTCTGTAGGTTGATTAGAAGGCCCAGGCTTTGGAGAAGATCAATGGTGTGCTGTATGTGCTGGCAAAGACAGGTTCTGGTGTCTGCCACAAGCACCAGTCGTTGAGATATGGGAACACCTTTATGTTCATCCTTCTCAGATGGGCGGCAACTACTGCCATGCACTTCGTGAAGACTCTTGGGGCTGTGGAGAGTCCAAACAGAAGCACTGTGTATTGGAGGTGCATGTCTCCTACAACAAAGCCTAAATATTTTCTGTGAGACGGAATAATGGAAATATGGAAATAAGCATCTTGGAGGTCAAGAAAGAATAGCCAATCTCCTTGATGGAGCCCCAGGAGTATGATGGATAGGGATGTCATACGGAATCTGAACTGTTTGATGTAGCGGTTGAGATTTCTCAGGTCTAAGTCCTCCATCCCTTTTAGGAATTAGAAAATATTTAGAGTCAAACCCCCAGTTGCGCTCGGCTAAGGGGACGTGTTCTGCTGCACTCTTAGCTAAGAGCTTGTCTATTTCCAGAAGTATTTGAGGTTTGCGGGGAGGACCCCGAAGGGTCCAGGGATGGGGAGGGGAACTGGGAGGTAAGGGGGAGAATTGAATGGCGTATCCTCATCGTATTCTCTCCCTGACCCAACTGTCAGAGGTAATAGATGCCCAGGTGTTGAAAAAGGGCCGCAATCTGTGACGGAATGGCGAAAGGGTAGGTACTTCTCCTCTCTTGACCTCAGCAAGGTTAAAAGCGTTGCTTAGGGGGTTCCCCGATGGGCAGTTCGAGCACGTTCGACCCCGTCCCCCCTGTCTGGGGAACCTCCTTCGGTGTTGGTTGCTAGGGGGTTGTTGCTGTTGGAATTGCTGGGAACGTTTGCCCTGGTAGAATTGGTAGGAGGGCTTATGACGGGGTTGCTAAGTATAGGGGGCAGATGATGGATAGAATTTCCTCTTAACGGTACGGATTACCCCTGTGGACCTGGCTGTTTGGCAAGTTTCCTTTATTCGTTTGAGGGTGGCATCTGTGGAGGCCGCAAAGAGACCTTCCGTATCGAAGGGAAGGTCCTCGATTCAGGTTTTATTATCCAGTGTTAGAGCAGTGGAGCGGAGCCATGCATGTCGTCTAAGGCAAATGGAGGAGGCGATACCCCTGATACTACAGTCAGCTATATGCATGTTTGCTGATAATTGGAACTGTGCGATGAGCATGCTCTCTCTCTGTAGTGCTGCAATCTGGGTAGGGTCAGTGGCCTTGGACAGTTGTGCCCAGAGCCAGTGTTGATAGCCACACATGGCTGAGGCGTAATTGGTGGCCCAGAGTGAGAGGGTTTCAGAAGAAAAGATCTTTCTGCCTAAAACATCTAGGCGTCTTCCTTCCCTGTCCGCTGGAGACGTATGGACCCCCCCTGCTCGAGATTTCGTGGAAGCAGCAGCAATTACTAGGGAGTTTGGGACTGGATGTTTATAAAAGATTTGAGCGCCTTCCTTAGGGATGGCATACAGGGAGTCTGCTAGTTTACAAGTTGGGGGGGCCGAGAAAGGTTTGGCCCAAACTGTCAGAGATGGCTCCGTAAGCTGCTCTAGCATCGGCAACATTACATGCCCTGGCCCCCCAGAGGTGAGAATGCCGAAAACGGCCAGACTGAGTCATCTTTAAGACCTTGGTGGGCAGGCTAGGGAGAGCAGAGGTTAATCTTTTCAACATAGCCTGAAAGCCTTTGGTGTCCTCTGTGGACAAGGTAAGGTTTGGGTCTGAGACCGAATCTACTGGGGGAGGGGAGATAGTCCCCATTGTCCTGAGATGAGGGCGAGGAAGATATAGAAGCCCCCAAGGAAGAATTTTGTTGGAGGTGGAAGTCTGCATCAGGAAGGTGTTGAGAGGGATGTCCAAGCATCAAGTTCAGGAGAGAGGTCCCCGGCGGTTGGACTGACCTGTCATCCTGTGCGAGGTGAGAGCTCATTGGTACCAGTGGTACCGTAGGAGTTGGTCCCGACTGAGCGCCCACTGGGGGGAGAGTAGTCGCAATCATTGCCCTGTCCGGAGGAGGCCTAGAGACTTGCAGTGGGCGGGGCCTTAGGAGGCATAGGGGGTACGTAGTGCGAGGCTTCATGCGGCGGTAGAGAGGCAAGCCTTGATGCACGACAATCCCTATGTGCAGAGTAGGGAGAGCGGCTGCGGGACAGAGATTGATACCGGCGGTACTCGTCATAGTGATGTGAGCAGTACCGAGGTATAGCATGGAGAACAGCATGAGCAAGGTGAGAGTTCTCGGCGCTGTGCATGGTACCTCCATTCAGATTGCAACGGTGAATCGCATACGGCGCCGTGTCTCGAGCGTGACGGGGATCTATGGATGGATCCGGTGGGTCTCGGAGATCTGTGTGCTGATATGGTATGTCTAGCTGAGCGCACGGAGCACACCTAGACCTAGAGCGTGATTGTTGCCGTTGTCCCGGCGTCAGCCTGGGCGAGTGGAAGGGGCGTTGGCAATCAGATTGTGCCCTTGGAGACTCAGCTCCTTCCATGAGGATCGGGACCGGTGAATCTTGCTACTTTTCAGCGGGTACCGGTACCACTGGTGCCTGAAATGGAGGTTCCTCGGTATCTGACAGTACCGGCTCCATGACGAGTGTGCACGGGGAAGTCACGGTAGCACTAGTTTTCTTCTTGTGCTTCTTTTTTAGTTCATCTCCATGCTTTTGGAGACTGTCCTTCTTAGAAGATGTGCGGGAGCGAGAGGTGTCCCTGGTTCTGTCCGGAACTGAGGGAGGTACCGGTTGCGGTACAGTGCTAGCAGTACTGGGCACTACTAATAGGCCCGTTGGTGCCGTGGGAGCGGCGTCCATCTTTGCCGTTGATGAGTGCCTGGTGGGGAGTCTGAGGCCCCTCTTCTCCACCTTGTAGTCCCCGTCTAGTTAATATGTCCCTGAGGCGAAGAGCTCTCGCTCGTCGTGCCCTGGATGAAAGGACGGTACAGAAGCGGCAGGAGCTTGTATTATGCGCTTCTCTTAAGCAACCCAAGCAGAGATCGTGCTGATTGCTTACCGACAGTGTGGCAGGACAGGAACGGCAGCGCTTAAAGCCCGGTAGCTTGGGCATGCTCCAGTGCTCCTTCTGAGAGGGAAGGCAGTCCCGGGGGTGAACCCCGTGGGCTAGGCACAGCACTCAGTCTGTTCAAAACGCTGAAGAGTGAAGTTTGCTGACAAGTACTGAAGGTCTTCCAAGCGCAAAGCGGTTGGAAGGAATTGAGGTGGTCAGGGCTCCTCCCTCCTTTTATGCAGCCCCGTTCTCGCGAGACTATGGGCTTGTGCTTTTCACAGGGCGGGAGGGGTGGGGGAGGAAGGGGCGAAGCCCTCACCATTCTAGCTTGTTCTATGTAATCTGCCTGGAAACTGCTGACAGCTAGGTCTCCGGTGCCTGTGAAGCAGGAAGTGGATCCCATTAGTGAGAATCGTGGAGATCCTCGAAGAAGAACCCTGTTGCTGCACAATAGACCCCCTTTCTTCGAGGGATTCAGAGTGTCTTATAGCTTCTTAAGCTGTGGCCTATATTCTGAGGTAAGTAATAGCCCCAGTCTCCTCATTAGGGAGTGTGTATAGCACTGGCGTCCGATCAACCCTTTTATTTGCCAGGCCTTCTCCACCAGGTCAAAAGGCAGGTACAGTGCCTTGGTTCTATAAAGTCCCTGGGGTTTTTTAATGAAAGTCTCTAAGTTTATAGGATAGATCCCACCTGGGTTTGAAGCCAGCTCTCTGTAGCAGAGTCCCTAGCAATGTTGGGGTTGCCTCCTGACTNAATGAGTTTGCCTAAGGATGAGGTATAGATCGAGAAGAGGAGAGGGCCAAGAACAGAGCCTTGAGGAACACCAACTGAGAGGGGGGAGGAGTTGGAGAGAAACACATTAAAAGGAGCGTTCAGAGGTAGCAGAGGTAGTCCTTCTTAGAAGAGAGGTAGTCCTTCTTAGAAGACGTGTGGGAGCGAGAGGTGTCCCTGGTTCCGACCGGAACTGAGGGCCGTACCGGTTGCGGTGTGGTGCGAGTGGTACTAGGCACTACTAATAGGCCCATCGGTGCCACGGGAGCGGCGTCCATATTTGCCGTTGATGAGTGCCTGGTGGGGAGCCTAAGAGGCCCCTCTTCTCCACCTTGCAGTGCCCGTCTAGTTAATATGTCCCTGAGGTGAAGCGCTCTCGCTCGTCGTGCCCTGGACGAAAGGACGGTACAGAAGTGGCAGGAGCTTGTATCATGCGCTTCTCCTAAGCAGCCCAAGCACAGGTCGTGCTAATCGCTTACCGACAGCGTGGCAGGACAAGAGCAGCAGCGCTTAAAGCCCGGTAGTTTGGGCATGCTCCAGTGCTCCTTCCAAGAGGGCAGGCAGTCCCGGGGGCGAACCCCGCGGGCTAGGCACGGCACTCAGTCTGTTCAAAACGCTGAAGAGTGAAGTTTGCTGACAAGTACTGAAGGTCTTCCAAGCGCGATGCGGTTGGAAGGAACTGAGGCGGTGAGGGCTCCTCCCTCCTTTTATGCAGCCCGTTCTCGTGAGACTATGGGCCCGCGCTTTTCACGGGGCAGGAGGGGGGGAGGGAGGGGCTGAGTCCTCACTATTCTAGCTTGTTCCAGGTAATCTGCCCGGAAACTGCTGACAACTAGGTCTCCGGTGCCTGCGAAGCAGGAATTGGATCCCATTAGTAAGAATTGCGGAGATCCTCAAAGAAGAACAAACATTTCTTATGGTGGCTAAACACAATGTAGCCTAGTGAATAAGGCACTGGAGTTGGACCTAGGAGACCAGATTTCAAATTCCATCTTAGCCATACACTCACTGGGTGGCCTTAGGAAAGCCACACTCTCTCAGCCTCAGTTCTCGACCTGTAAAATGGGGGAAAGGATATAAGGAGCTGCCTAACTGAGTCAGACCAATGATCCATCTTAGCCCAGTATTGTCACAACCTGACACGACAGCAGGGTTTCAAATTAGGCTTTCCAGTGTCTCTGGCAGAGGCCTCACCCATGCGTGCTACCCGAGACCCTCCAGGATCCCTGGCAGACGGACCTTATACATGCAAAGCATGCGCTCTACCACCTGAGCCAGGGCCCAACAACAAGGACCTACCTCATGGGGTTTTTGTGAGAGTGAATCAGTTAAAGATTGTAAAGTGCTTTGAACACTGGAAGTGCTATAGAGATGATAACTAATAATAAAAATAATCCTATCAGGGGTATAGTTTTGTAGTAAATTCTACAGGATGGTTTAAAAAGAGTATTAGCATCTAGAGGAATTTTGTATATGGATAATGTGGCTGTTTTTTCAGACTCTTCAAAATAAAATAAAAAATGGAGTGATCATAAACAATCAGTCCTAAATCCCAAATAAGCTTGGAAGTAAGATAACTTGTCGTGTTTGCTTTCTCTGCAATGTACAGAAGTCTCCTACTGCTTGAAGTCTGAGGCAGGCCAGAGTACTTTTGGGTAACTGGCCCTTTAAGACAGCTAGCGCCAGCATAGGGGTGGCAGGAGCAGAACTCTCCTGTCATTTTGACGTTTATGTAAGACCTGGCTGTTCCGCCAGGCTTTCGGCAAGGGGGGGGGGGGGGGGGGGGGGGGGGGGGGGGGGTTTTTTTTCCCCCCCTGGTTTTTANGAGATTGTTTTTCCCCCCTGCGTATTAGAAATGTTTAACTTTTTAAATTATTTTATTCTTTTATCTTGTTGTTCACCACCCCGGGCTGCCCTGTGTGCAGGAGGGGCGGGATAAATTTTTTATATAAATAAATAAAATAAATAAACTAGAAGCACTCCAAATAGATGAAGGACAGCACCTAACTGAAAGCAGCTGGGGCAGACCGTGGCACTGGCCCGCCCTGGGAAGCCAAACCAGAGGACTGTTAAGTCTGGGAGAGATGGGATGAGGTAGGAGCTCAGGGAGAAGCTTTGCCTCTGGTTGGGTTCAGAGGAGTTGCCTGGGCCAGAAGGGGACAGAGGAGATTGCTTGACCCAGAAGTAACAGTGTGCAAAGCCAGAGCTATGGGCCTGGCTTAGTAACTATATAATAAGAAGAGTGACGAAGAGAGCCGCAGGGAGCAGGAACAGAGAGTGTTGTCAGAGAATAAGGGGTTTGACTGGGGTGCAAAGGAGTGGCTTAACCCTGGGAATCCTAGAGATTGGGGGACCCCAGAGAGGGGGTTATTAAGTGTAAAACCTATTCTTGAGTGAAGAGACTGTGAATAAAGAATTAATCCAGGCTGCTCTGTGAGTAGGAGGGGCAGGGTAGAAAAAAACTGACTGACTGAATGAATAAAATCCCTGAGGAGACTGTGATTATAGGGTCCCGGTCCTGCGGGATTTACACCAGGCAAGTCTTCACCCTGTTACACAGTTCCAATGCACAAAAACTCCAAAGTAAATCTTTCAATGGTACTCCATTTGGTCATTCACAAAACACTGACTGGAAGGCAAAGAGAAAAAAAAATGCCCTTATGGATCCCATGCATTCCCAAGAAAAACAAGCATGCCTGTGTGTGTGCGCGCGCGCGCACACAAGCACACACATACACACACACACCCCTACAGATCAAGGCCCTGTACCCAGGCGAGCCGGGTAGGTGAACAGGGTGGAGAATTTCTCTTCCCCTGGCACCGGGCCGGATCCTGCGCTGGAAGAGCGCCCCAAACCCGAGAAGGCCCAGGGCTGGTTCTTCCACTCACTTGCCTGCGTCCTTACTGCCCCAAGGCAGACAAACAACTGGGGAGCAGAGGCTAGATCCCTCCTAGTAGGCTCCTCAAATGTTGATGTCTGCCTCCTACTGGTTCCCGGCGGGATCTACCCTACAGTCCAGACTGGCCGGCCAGGAGGATCCCCCGGGAGAAGGCAAAGAGAAAAAAAAATGCCCTTATGGATCCCATGCATTCCCAAGAAAAACAAGCATGCCTGTGTGTGTGCGCGCGCGCACACACAAGCACACACATACACACACACACCCCTACAGATTTGCCATCCTTGGACTGTTTCACTTTATAGAGTAATGTTCAGCTCAAGTTATACTACAGTCCTATGAAACGCTGGCTATGGGCTTGGAGAACAAACAGTCTGTGCTGCAAGGAAAATCCCTGCAGCTGTGCTGACAGTTTAGACGTGTTTAATCCCCAGGGTGTTTCTGTGAAATTATCCGACTACCCTTTTTCCCTTTTGAATGAAGGATACAGTTCAGCATGATGCAATTAATTGTTTCCAAGCCTGCTTTCTAGACTGCCTGGTCTTTGAATCAGCAAATTAACAAGAGATAGAGTAATTACTGGTTCACCTTGAAGCAAAGATCAGACGCCACTTTAGTTCAGCCGAGCTGATTAGTGTTGACTCTGGAGTTTATTATTAACTAAAACCCCAAACTTTCTCCAGTGCTCACACAGAGTACAGGCTGCATACCATAATACAAGTCAACCAAATCAAGGGTAGGTAGAGGAGGAGTTCTGTTGACTTGGATGCAGACACAAAAGTTTAGTGTCACTCCCGTAAAAGCAGCTCAGACGAAGAATTTTAAAATGCAGCACTAATCTGTGCTGCTGGAACCATGCTGATGAGAGAGTACTTCCTGAAAGGAGAGAGAAAATTAGCAGCTAATTCTGGTAACTGTTCTTTCTTTAATAAGGTAGCCTAGCCTTCCTGTTCTGCACTTGGTTGTGGACAATCTCTGTTAAGGCTCTGGATTTGTTTCTCCCTCCCTCTCTTCTAAAAGTGGCTAGAAGCTCCTTAGGGCATGTCTGAATGAGGGGTCAACTCAAGGTTCCTCAACTGTGGGTCAGGATCCCAAGTGGGCGTCACACATGACATATTACGTGATGCAATTTTAACAGGAGTTAGACAAGACAACGTATCTTTTGCTAACAAGTGTTCAAGTCACATCCTTTGTGATGAACTAACTCCTTACCTAAGAATGCCCTTTGTGATCTGGTCTTGAGAAGTGGAGTAGACAAAAAGTTATTGTGACTTACGACAGCCACAAGAACCTATATCGACCTATATCGACAGCCACAAGAACTCGATATAGACCACAGTCAAGATAACAGAGGCAAAGATTTGGGATAAATATTTAATTGCCACCCTAGGGATATAGGAATCAGACACAAAATATACGAACACTGATGCCATTTCACTATTATCAGGGGACACACTCAGAACAGAATTGAGATCTGCATGCTGCCATGCACTGAAGCAATCTGTGACCTTTGTTCTGCTTCGCTGTATGAGAGACTGTTGTGTTAAGACTATTAACTAATTGTTGAAAGCTTAATATTTCACCAGAACCTCGCACTTCTACACTCTCAGCAATGTAGATGTCTATCCCCCTGATAATGTTATACCAAGCTACAAACAGACTTATTTCTTTTCTTACTTATTTTTACACTGTAAGTATCCCTCTTAATCCTGTCACATTTACTCTCTTGAGCTTCTCTTGATCCGATGCCCACTGAAATATCAGGGGGAATAAAGGTCACCTGCTCTACTCGACTCCCCTGAAGCCAAATCACATGGTGTTCTAACAACAGGCAGCTGTGTGGTAACCCTGCCACTGAGACTATTCTGCACTGCTTTCTCCTACCTAGAGCAGTCCAATAGAGGAAGTCAAGTCAAGCCTTGACTGAGAAGTTAACAGGTAAATCTCATCGCTGGCTGTTAGGCATATACTCCTATAATCACATCATCTTTATTTATTTATTTTTAAATTAATGAATTTTTGCTTAGAAGAATAAATGTAAGGCTTATCGCAAGTAGTTTAACTAAACAATGTAGGTTATTGATAAACCTTTCTAGGAACATTAAACAACATTAGAACTAGACCAGGCTCCCCCTCCTCTTTTCTCTCCCCTTTGACACATGGCGGACTTTCTTGCTTTCTATTGACAATATTCCCATCCTCATTCTTCAAGACTTCAGTATCCGTGTGGACACCCCCTCTGACCCTGCTGCTTCTCACTTCCTCTCGCTGACCTCTTCTTTTGACCTTCGCCTGTGGACTGACTGCCTGACACATCATGACGGCCACTCCCTTGACCTAATCTTACCAAAAAACTGCTCTCTCTCAGATCTCTCCTTTGACACCCTTCCTGTCTCCGATCATCACCTTGCTCCATTCCGTGTCTCCCACTCGCCCCCTCCCGCTTCCACAACGTCTTGCTCTGTGACCTTCAATACATCAACCCTCTGGACTTTGCTTCCTCCCTCTTCCCCCTTAACTCATCTGTCTCCTCTACCGCTTGCTCAGACTCTGATGCCTCAGTCTTCAACTCATCCCTTTTCTCCACCTTTTTACTCCCCTGCTCCCCTCTTGTGCAGTCCTATCTGTCGCATAAACCCGTCATTAGCTCACCACTACCATTCGCCACCTCCAATCCTGCTCTCAAGCTGCTGAGCGACTCTGGTGGAAATCTCGAATTTGCCAACTTCCTCCACTCTAAGTTTGCTCTTTCTGCATTTAGCGATGCCCTTTCCCTGGCCAAAGGCTACTAATACTCCACATTAATCAAATCTCACTCCCACAACCCCAGCGGTCTCTTCTCAACATTTGCTTCCCTTCTGAAGCCTCCCTGTCCTCCCCGCACCCTACTTCCTCTCTCTGTGCACAAGATCTTCTCTCCTTTTTCAACAAGATTGATTAAACTCCACCTTGCTACTGCTTCTCAACCCTCTCCCTCCCTGATTTCCTTCCCTGCTATTGCCCTTCCTGCCTTTCTTCTCTTCTTCTTTAGCTTCCCTTGATGAGGTAACCTCCCTCCTCTCTTCATACAACCCCTCCACATACAACCCCCTTGACCACACCCCCTCTCGCCTCCTAACAGCGATTGCCCCCACCACTGTGCCTTCTCTGATGTACATCATTAATCTCTACTGGGTCATTTCCATTGGCCTTCAAACAGACCACTGTCTACCCTATTCTTAAGACGGCCACTATTGACCACTCCAGCGGTTCCAACTATCACCCCATTTTACTCCTACCCTTCACTTCCAAGCTCCTGGAGCTGGCTGTATAAATGCGCTATCTCGATTTCCTATCTTCAAATTCCTCCCTTGACGCCCTTCACTCAGGCTTCTGCCCTCTTCACTCAACAGCTTAGTCTATGGGCCTCTACTCCATTCTTATCCTCCTCAATCTCTTGGCTGCTTTTGACACTGTCAACCATGGCCGCCTCCTGGATTCGCTACGCTCCCTTGGTTTCCAGGACTCTGTTCTTGACTCATTCTCCTCGTATCTCTCAAACTGTTCTTTCAATGTTTCTCTTGCTGGTACCTCCGCTACATTGCTTCCACAAGGCTCTGTCCTGGGCCCTCTTCTCTCTTTACACTCTCTCTCTGGGTAAACTCACTGAATCTCACAGCTTCCAGTATCACCTGTATGCTCACACGCAACTCTCTCTCTCTCTCCATTCCTGTGCTCTCCCCCTCCCATCCAGTCTCATTGTCTCATTGACATCTCTGCTTGAAGGTCTCGCCACCAACTCAAACTTAATATGGTCAAGACTGAACTCATCGTCTTCTCCCCCATAACATTTCCCTCCTACTTCCCTCTCACTTTCCATTGAGGGTGTCCCCATCTAGCCTGTCCATCTTTGACTACTCCCTCTCCTTTACGCCTCAGATCCAAGGCTGTTGCCAAATTCTGTCGCTTTACTCTGTATAATATTGCTAAAATCCAGCCCTGCCTTACTGTTGTCACTGCAAAACCCTTGTCCATGCTCAAGTCATCTCTCATCTTGACTACTGTAACTTCCTCCTTACTGGTCTCCCCTGCTCTGATCTCGTCCTCCTCATCTCCGTCCAACGCTCTGCTGCCAAAGTCATCCACCTTGCCCGTTGCTTTGACCATGTTCAGCCCCTCCTCTCCACCCTACACTGGCTCCCTCTACATGAACCTATTTGGCACAAGCTCCTGGTCTTCACCTTCAAGGCTCTTCAAGACCTTGCTCCCCCATATCTCTCTGCTCTTGTATCCCACCACACTCCTGCCTGGGAGCTTTTTTTCTTCTCTGCCCCCACCCTTGCCTGCTGGCAACTCACTTGCTCCTCTAAATATCTTCACCCCTTCTCTCTTGCTGCCCCCCTCCCGTGCCTGCAACTATCCTCCTTGGATACATTCATTCTGCTCCCTAACTCCCAACTCCCTCCTGAAAACCCACCTCTTCCGTCAGGCCTTCCCTAATTTGTATGAGTGAAATTGCATCCTCTTCCCTCCCCCTCACTCAGAATCTCTTCATTGTAACTAAGACCACATTCACACCTGCCCGCAACCCTTCCATGCAGATTTTGGCTCCAGGAATTAATCTGGAAGTCAAAACATGTGTGGAAAGGCAGATGTGAATGCACGTACACCTGCAACTTCTCAACCTCATGAATGTGTTCTCGTATCTCCCCATGTTCACCTCATCCTTGTATCTCTTGGATTGTAGGCCCCTTAGGGTAGGTAGCTGTCTATAACTATTGATTGTACTGTGCCAGGTATACTGCTGGCACTATATAAATAAAATAATCATCATCAATCTGTGGTGTGGAAGCAGCATGCTGCTCTTGGGAAGTTCAAGTGCAACTCTCAGCTGAATCCCAGCTAATCCTCATCTCAGCAACCAGAATGGCAGAACACCAACTCTGCCAGCCTGTCACAAAGCAGGCGAGGTTATGCCCATGTGGCTCAGGGTGAAATTAAAGATCTGCCACATTATCTTCTGGATTGCATCAGCTAAGAGATCAATTGATTACCCCAATTCTAAGAGGTAGAGATTATGTAATGGTATCCCAGAAACTGGCTATTTTATTACATATATCTGCAGTTGTTAGAGCCATGGCAGTTTTTGCCCATTTGGCTCAGGTTATTATGAAGAAAATGGCGTTATCTAATGTGGGGAGCTGATTTACAAGAAGAATGATAGTGCCTGATAGGAATGGTCATTTACTGTATTTTATACATTGTTATAATCTTACTCTGGATGTTATGACTTTGTTATACTGTGTTTTGTTTTTTTACGTTGGTTTATATATATTTTTATACTCTCCTGTTCTGGGCTTTTTACTTTCTAATATCTATATCTATCTATGGATTGATCGTTTGATAGACATAGGTTTCTCTGTTATAAGGCAAAAGCAAAAACAGATGTAAATAAATTCGTTCGTGTGTGTGTGTGTCTGTGTGCGTGCGTGCACGCGCATCTGTGTGTCTTGTGGCTCTCGGACATATCAAAAGTTTGATCTGTGATTGGGGCTGGGAACTTTGGCCATTTCTGTCAAGTTCACCCCCCTTTCTCTGCTCTAGCTTTGTTTTAATTCAACTCCAACCCCTTGGCAAATGTGATGTAATTAGTCTATATGTATTTGCAGGCTCTACATAAAGGAATTTTGGAATAATGCTATACGTTCTATGCAAGATAATGAGGACATCTCTATAGGCAGAGAATATCGTACGGCCTCTATCCAACACGGTGCTAAATAGGGCTTTAAACTGAAAGATATGGGCATTCCCACTGCCTCAAATGCCTCACTTTAAGTGCTGACCCAAAAGGTTTCATGCAGCTCAGATTTCTTACAATTCTTTGAAAACTCTCAAATTGCGTTTAGAAATGCAATACCACTCAACTAATACTACTAATCAGCACTTTACTAAGGTATGTCACAAAAAGCAAAATGATCATGAAAAGGCTAATTCAGCATTCCCCCCACCCCCAACAGTCCATGTAGGAAATTCTTTACCTGGTTCCTCCTGCCAATCCGATTTGGGGCAGGAGACTTTGCTGGGGATTTGATATTCTGAGGATTCCCGCCATTTTCAGTGATTTTCCCCAAGCTCATTATGGCTGACATCATGGCATCAATGGAGGACAAATCCGTGCTGCCTGGTGAACCTGATGATGTCCTGTAACTGTTTAAGCTTTTGAGATTTTCATCTAAGGTTGGAAACAAAAACAAAACATTGCCAGCTTTATTTGGCAAGCATGTAGTCATTGAGCATGACAGAACTACTGTCTACACCTCTAAGAACTTAAATCTCTCTAAAAGAATAATTTTTGCTCCTTTATTATTTCAAACTACAATGGATATACAGCAATTTGTTTTTTAGGATGAACCATTCACAAGGGCCTGATTGTCAAACAGTATACTTTGAGATTTTGGCCATAATCCACAAACCACTTACTCCAGAGTAATCTCAAGAAAATCCGTGGCCAAAGTCTACTCCGGTTACAGAGTTAAGTGTTTTGGGGATCACAACTGTTCTATTTAAAAAAAGTTTTAATGTGTTCTCTTTGTCACAAAAAAGGTAGTGACCATTTGCTCTCCACGGTCACAGAAGATAGTTCAAGCAGAAATTAATTTGGTGGAGATCATCCACCAAGGCCACCAACGCCGTCTCAGTACCGTAGCCGGGGCAGAAACCAGATTGAAAAGGGTCAAGGAAACCGATGCTGTCCAAATGCACCTGGAGCTGCAGTGCCACTGCCCGTTCAATAACCTTCCCTAAAAAGGGAAGATTAGAGACGGGTCGGTAGCTGGCGAGTGCATCCACATCCAAAGATGGCTTCTTCAGCAGGGGGCGCACCACAGCCTCCTTGAGACTGGGCGACAACCTCTCCTGCCGAAGGGATGCGTTCACTATCCTCGCCAGCACCGTCCCCAAGGTCTCCCTGGAGGCTTTCAACCAACCAGGACGGGCACGGATCTATTTCACAACTAGTGGCTCTGACAGACCCCAGGACATCCACCGCATCAGCCGGTGTCACTTCCTGAAACTCATCCCAGAAAGATCGACCAGACGGTGCCTCCATAACCTCGTGCCCCTTGCTTACTGCTTCCAATCTGGTGTTAAAGTTACTCTGGATCTGAGCGATCTTGTTTGCAAAGTAGGTGGCAAACTCCTCACAGCAGGCCTGGGACAAGTCCCCGTCCAGGCAGTGGGAGGCCGGACTGACCAGTCCCTGCACCACCAGGAACAGCTCTGCTGGATGTGACTTCACAGATGATATGAGGGCAGCAAAGAACTCCTTCTTTGCGGTCCTCACAGTCTCAACATAGGACCGCAAGTGGGTTCTATGGAGAAGTCGGTCAGATTCAGAGCGAGTCCGATGCCAGCGTCGCTCTAGTCTCCTACCTACCTGTTTCAATAGGCTTATATTGCAGCAACGTAGATTTTGGTTAGGTAGTAGGAAAAACTTCCTAACTAAGAAATGTTGGGCAATGCCCAGGGAGATTGTGGAAGCTTTCAAACTCAGCTGGACAAGCATCTGTCTGATACTGCAAGCAGAGAACATCCTGACTTGCAGAGGGGGTTGGACTAGAAGATCCTCAAGGTCTTTTCCAATCCTACAATTCTAGGATTCTATAAGGAAGCATCATATGTAGTATCCCTTAAACGTATTTTTTCCTTCCCCTTTAAATTGTTTTAACGGGATGCAAGTTTAATTTTAAAATTTTATTGTATTTTTACTGTGTATTAAGTCAGGCACACTGTGCACCCTTGGCTGTTGGGGGTGTTGACTCCCCCAGCTCTCCCAGTCCCAAGCTCCCCCCCCTCCTGGACTGTCCGGATTCTCTGGGACAGTCTGCACCATTTGGCCCCGGTGCATCTCTGCACTCAGCAGCACTGCTGAAAGCAGTTCACGGCGTCACACTTCCAGGTGTGCAATGGTGTGTGCATGTGTGTGCCGTGGCTGCACACTATGCACAGCAGGAGACTGGCTGGGCTGTTACTGGTGGGTGGGCTGAGTAGACTTGGGAGCCGCCGTGGTGCTGCACAGTGGGCAAGCCAGAATACTGTAACTCACTGCCAGGCAGGGAGGCTCCACCCCTCTTCTGGGTAAGGAGCCTCGCCCCCGCCCGCCCCCAGAAGTCATTGCGCCAGGGCTCCACCCCCAGAAGCCCCTAGCCGCCATAGCAGCAGGGCTCATTCATCCCCTGCAGGTGAGCGAGGCTCCACCCCCTGGGTAAGGAGCCTCGCCCCCGCCCGCCCCCAGAAGTCATTGCGACAGGGCTCCACCCCCAGAAGCCCCTAGCCGCCATAGCAGCAGGGCTCATTCATCCCCTGCAGGTGAGCGAGGCTCCACCCCCTGGGAGGGCTCAGCCCAAGCCACAGGCCAAAGCTGCC